>PTEX01000060.1:1076097-1136618 GCA_003342815.1 Eudromia elegans | reverse complement strand
GTGCCACATGCTCTAGGGGACCCTGCGTGTGCAGGGGGGTTGGACTAGATGACCTCTAGAGGTCCCTTCCAACCCTAGCCATTCTATGATTCTATGATTCTATAATTCTATACCTCTTATGAGCCCACAAGTTTGCTCCTACAAAAGCACTCGTATTTGAAATCTTTGGCACAGAAAGGCATATGAGTTAAAACACAGGTCGCTTTGCAGTAGCAGAATTTTCAAATAGGACATCAAAATAGAAAGGGAGGAAAGATAAAAGGCAGATGGAGTAAACGCAAAGTGAGTGAAAAATATGCATCTGTGTGAAAAAAGGAATGATTCTTGAGAGAACAAAAATAGCCAAAATATAAGATTTTTAAATATATAAATATAGAAAACCAGAAGCAAAAAGAAACTTTCATTAGTGCCCTTTTAGGTGGTTGCTTGAGACAGAATACAAATGCACAAAGCAGGGGAAATAGAAGGACAATCTAATTTTGTTTCTAACAAGGGAGAAAACAAGCCTACATAGGAGAAAAAAACATGGGTGTTCAATTTCAGTAGAACAAGCTTTATTAGAATTAAAAGTGTTGGGTAATATTGAAAGAAATAACATGATGAAGGGGAAGGGCCGAGTGAGAGAAACTGGAAGGTGTTCAAAGTGAAATTCATGCATGCCTCAGGGAATGTTGTATATGTGTATCCTACCTACTCAGTAAACATGCCATAAAGGAAAAGGGATACTGAAGTGAATAGAAAATGCTTTTTACAAAGTAATCAAGGTTGGAAAGAACCAAATGTGAAGGATAAAACATGGATTATAAAAAAAAAAAAGAGAGAAGAGAAAGAGTAAAGAGAAAGAAATTCAGCGCAAAGGCTAAAAGCAAAGTAGCATGAAAGGAGAGAAAAGAAGCAATAGAAATGTATTAGGGCAAAAAGGTCATCCAAGGAGTTTATAGAATAAGATATTATAAATGTAAGATATTATTAATCAAAGAAATAGACATGGCTACAATATGAAATTAATTCCTGACTCAGTTTTCACAAAATAAAAATAAAGGACAAATGTTAAAAGCAGAAAAGCAGACATAGGATTTCCCCAAGGAGGAAAAAGAAATATTGGAAATATTACAGGAAATCTCAGTCATGCCAGAGCAGGTAATCAAAAATAATGGTCAAAACCATATACACCAGGAATATATATAGAAAAAACCCTCAAACGATGTGTACCCAAATACACTTTACAACTTTCTTTGTAAGAAAAAAATAAAAAGGAGGTTAGAGGAGAAAAGAATAAAAATTTCATCTCACAGCTCTCTTTTAAAGCGTATCGATGACAAGCTAAAAGCTGTATTTAAAATACCCAGCCCACCAATTCTTCGTTCTTCTGATAAAATAAATGTCTTTGGAAAAGAACACAATAAAACCACTCCTCAAGGCCTGTACATTTCACTCTCTTGTAATTCACATATCCATTAAGGACTTAATCTGCTACCAGTGAGGCAAATGGCAGGATTTAGTACTGATTTCACTTGGCATTGAGTCAGGTCCTAGCTAGAACAGCTAACATGCCTGCATTGAGAAATGATATAGACCTTAAGAGCTCTACATGAGGACTGCGGCTTTCCCACCAAATTCATGCATGTCCATCACTGCTCTGGGTATCAACCTGCTCAGGTAGAAAAGCAGACAGAGTAACAGATGCTGAATTATGTCAAGTGTTTTGAGGTATGCCAGTGAAAAAATTTTGATTTATACACAAAAGGATTTTTCAGAAGCCTATTCTTTGAGCATGTGGAAGAGGAAGAAACTGTTAAATAACTATTTCTCTACATTGGCTGCCTATCCTGTTTAAAACAATAGGGCAGCAAAGCAAGTGCATCTTGGTTGCTACAGTGTTCCAGTGTCCGATGTCATATCCCCTTGGGTGCACTTTTCAATGTGCAGGTAAGCAAGTGGGAAATTTGCTGCTTCTCCTAAAATTGGTGAATTCCTTTTCTACTGTCAGTCTAGAGTACTACTTCCTTGAGGAAGGTTGTGACTGGTGTATTTTGAAGCAGTACTGGGCTAAAATAACTAATGTACCTAACATCCATTAGCCTTAGAGTCTTAGATGAATCAGCCTGGGGGAGCTGCATATCTAGGACTACATTCAAGGTGTATGGTTCCAAAATCATGGATAATTTTATTTTCTTTTTTTTTTCTTTTTTTTTTTTTTTTTTCCTTTTCAGATGTTCACTAATAGTGGAGACTCTTTTAGAGAAATTACACTGGGATTAGGTGAATCCTTCTCTGAGTTACTTTGGAATGAATTCAGAGAAACTCCAGTGGACTCCATTGTCCACTGCTTACTCCCCTGGATGCATATAGGGCAGCCAACTGGTAGCAGCAGATGAAGGTACCTTTCTCAGCCCATCACACTGATACAGCCACTTAAAAAAAAATACTTTAAAAAAAAATCTGAAAGTTCTCAGGTGCTAGTGGACAGATTAATCACCTTTCTCTCTCTCTTTGTTCCCCACATACGATGTCAGGTGTCATGTGGAAGAAGCACTGGCTGTAGGTGTTTCTTGGTATTAAGTGTAAATGGTTTGTCAATCTTGTATTTATTTATTTACTTACTTATTTAATTATTTATTTTGAAAACAGATAACGCTGGTGAAAGAAGAGGTAGAAAACAGTGGTGGGATCATTCCTTGGAATTCTGAGTACTTATCTTCAAACTTTTATTGAATACAGAGTAAACTTTGACTGCCATCTTCTGAGTATCAAAGAGTATCAAAGAACAAAAAGCCTGAGTATCTGGGCCTTGTAAGAATTTAACCCACAGGGTTTTTGTGGATATACACAGAGGTGTGAATCTTGGCTGCTGTGAACTGACATTGACTATGCTGAACTTGGACTTATTTACACCAGATGTGAAAGATTAAGCAGCAAATCAGTTGTAGAGCCAGAAGCAGAATCCAGGAATCCAGACTTCATTGAATCACATTCCCACTTGTATCTCTAGGGTCTTTATGCTTCTCAGATGCCTAGTTATACTGATTAAGCTTACTGGTGTGTTTGTTTACTCAAGTGTCCTATACTTTGAACTTGAAGCAAACTTTATTTGTAGAGAAGTTCTGACTTCACAGTAGGAAGAAGTTAAACAAATGAGCACTCAGTTCCAGCAGAACAGCCAGAAGTGTCATTCTATAAATAACTGGAGTTTTGAGTGAGCTTTACAAACAAACATCAAAGCTTTTGTAGTGGAGGCTTCAGTGCAAGAACCTTTTGAAACTCCAAGACATAAATGCAAGATATAACTCTACAAGTGCTCAACACATAAAATGCTAGTGTATGCCAGAAAAGGAAGCATATGAGCAATATTCAAAGGACTGCTGAAGAAGGTACAAGGAATTGATAGGGCAAAGGGCCACTGTGTAGGAGAATATGATTAAACATGCTCTGCTGCTTGGGAGGAATCCAGATCAGCACCTCAGCAGCTGCAGAGTCTGCACAATCTGTTACTGATTAATGAAGGAAGAGGGAAGACCATTTACAGTCATTTTAGCCTAGTTCTATGAATGCATAAATCAGGTTTTCATCAGCTTTTGTAAGGATCCTAGTACAAAATATAGACTAAGTTTGGGAACAGGTGGAAACAAGAGCACTCTGAAAACTAATGCTGAATAAGCATGCCTATTGGCCTGCTGCTTTTTTAGGGGAGATGTAGCTGTAAACAAACAAGCACCACCATGTAGTACCAAGAAACAGGCTGAGGAAAGTTTCACAGAAAAATACCAAAATTTTATAGATCCACTGACTGAGATCATTCATCAATTCTGGGAGTATATGTGTGGGTGGCAGTCAGGCCAAAGGTGTCTGTTTTTAACATCCAGGACTCCCATTATACTCGCAGAGGAAAAGCAGGTGCTCCAAGGGTGACCTCCTCTGACCTATTTTAGACATCTACATTAGGCTCCCCTATGCCTAGAAATGCCAAAGTCTCCCTTTTGACAATATAGTGACCTTACTCTAACTAGCTCAAATGTAGATCACTGTATAGAAGTGTCACATTCAATGGACAAGTTGTGGGTATATTGAAGAGCAGGGGTCTCTGAGGTGGTAAAACAAAGACCTTTCTCAAGGCCACACCACAGCTTATATACCCTCATACAAAGGAACCCTGCCCCCTCCCATGAGGGGCTCACAAAACACCCCCACACCCTCTCCACGAGGTGCTCGCATGGTAACCACGAGCTCCATGAGCTTCTAATCAATCCTCACGAGCCCCAAACACCTTTATCCAATCAATTGAAAAGGTCCTAATGACCCAGAGTTTTACATCTCAATGACCTTGAGTTTGCCCTAGGCTCTGCAGACCCCCATAGCAAGTTCTTCCTGCCTTTCTAAGAGTATGAAATATTTATATTGGGTATTCAACTTTTGATGTTAAGCCTTGGACTTGAAATTAGAATATTTGCGATGAAAAAGGCTGGCTGGGTTTCTTTGCTTATCAGGAAGTCTAGGTGATTCCTTCTACACTGGAGTGTGATCCAGACTTCCTCAAGCTATCAGCAACCCATATGTGCGAATATGTTCACACAGCAAAGCTTTCTGCTTAGCAGCTCATCTTTAGAAGTGGTATCCTCATTTTGTCAGAGCCAAGGAACAATATGAGCATGAAAATACTGTTTTCAAAACATGCTTGATATCTCAACAGCCTGCCTGTCAATGCTTTGAATTTCAGAATTTCACTGCATGAAGAGCCAACTTCAATTTCTCTGCATTCATGATGCAAAATATATCCTTTTGTTACTGCAAAGACCTCAGTGTGATCCTCAGTTCCTCATTTTCTTCTGTATTGTCTCATTTACTAAGAGGACAGGGAAAGGTATGGATTTATGTAGAATATTTCTTACTTTTTTCCCATAAATGGGTGAGATTTTTGGCCATTATTTTTAATTGCATAAAACTATGAAACTGGATAAAAGGAAATATGCCTTGGAAATTACAAAAAGAAACCCCACAAATCCTTAATAATTCTCAGGGAAAAATAAAAGAAAGAAAAATACTCATTTTAATAATTTAGTTTTTTTAAAAAACCTTTTCTGTTCCTAAATCTAATTCATATTTAATAATATTTTAATGAAATAAACCAAATTAAATATTTTTCAAAAGAAAATTTTGAAATTGTAAATATTTTCAAAACGTTCTTTTCATATTGATACAACCATGTTTATTAATATTAGTTACACTGATGAATGAAAAAATGAATATGGTTGTCTACATATAGGTAGTTAGATGAAAAGTCATGATCTTGGGGGAAAGGGTCTGCAAGCTTCTTTCTGTAGCTCAAATGAGGTTCTCCCATGGTAGCATTCTGATCCAAAATGGAACCACAGAGGTTCATATATATCTTTTGTTTAGAAGTTGTTTTTACAACATTAGAGCAGCCCATATGGCCTCATCTGTGACTGACTTAATACGTATCTTCACATAGCTGTATCTGAATCTGATCTGTTTTGGCCTAGGATAATTATCAGACAACTCTGCAAGAAGTGCTTGCATTACTGAAGCTTCTTGTACAAGGACTACCTGACCGTATTACTACAGACCAGAAGTTCATTTCCTCCAAGTTTTTGTGGGCATGTTACAAAGCGCGTGTCTGAACAATGCAAAAGGTATCTGGTTTTTGAGCCATCTTCCCATTCCTTAGAAAGGCAAGTACAAAGTCCTGCCTCCAGGAGGGAATAATTATATGCAGTGATATAGGCTGGCAGTCAACCATCTAGAAAGCAGCTTTGCAGAGCAGGATCTGGGGGTCTGGGTGGACAGCAAGATGAACACAAGCTGGCAGCGAACCTTTGCAGGAACGGTATCTAGCACATACTGGGAAGCAAGTCAAGAGAGGTGATTCTTCAATAATAGATATGTATTGATTTAAGTGAACAAATCTGGTGAAAGTCACCAAAGTGGTCAAGGAAGATGGTGAACATGATGTACAAGGAAAACTGAGAGAATTGTTCTTTTTCCTCATCATTAAGAAATCAAGCTAAGGAGAGATCATATATTGCTATCTTCGAAAATCTAATAGAAGGATATAGAAAAGAGTGAGGTGAATTCTTAGAGTTGTACCTAGACAGGCAACAGACACTAGACTGATCCTGGAAAATTCTGTTTAGATGTTAGTAAAAGAGCAGAGGAAAAAATCACAGTAAAGATGGTCAAACATTATAAGAGATTTCTCAGAGAGGCAGTGAAAACTCCATCTTGGAGGTATTCAGAATGTGGCTAGACAAAGACTTGAATAATCTGACCTAATTGTCAGTGGGTTTGAGAATGAACCATAGTATAGATTTGCTTTACATTTAATTTTCCATATAGTATGAAGTTTTCCAGACTTAAATCTTCTAAGCTGAGTTAGTTCTGATATGTAGGCAAATACATATTCTTAAATATAAGTGTGAGAAAGAAAAATCATTTGTTCCTTAAAAAAAGGTCTTTTTATGATAAGTTTGAACTATCGTTTCTTGATAGACTCCTGCCTAGTTGGCCTACACAGGCAGGGATAAGTCTGAAAATACCTTTAAGGGTTAATCACTGTTCTTCCCAGATATTGTATTGTTTTGCATTTTACCCTTGGGGGGGGGAAGAAAAAAAATTAACTGCTATAAACTCAAGGTGGGCACACATAGGAAAGAGTCTTTGAATCCCTATGGATATAGACTGTGGTCATCAGAATCTTTTTAACAATTCATTATTAAGAAATAGAAAAAAAAATGATATCTTTGTCTTTCAAGGTCTTGCAAGGCCAAAGTATTGGAATGCAGACCTCAAAAAGCCATGCAGCTGGCTACACAGTCACAAGATTAACGTAAGATTATTTCTCTTTTAATTTCTGAGCCTGTTGGGTTCACTTGGGTCACATTTTGAACAATTGAATCTTTATAAAAGCAACCTCCAAAATTTAGTTTTCTTAAAAAAAAAGAAAGCTTAGACTTTTGCTTAAAATCATAATTCTGCTACCTGAATACGGAACATACAGTATTTTTTTTCAGTCATCTTCATATATGTCTGCATGATGATCAGATCCTCAGAAATTTTAAACTATTTTAGATTTAACTACAATATTTATTCTAACTTAGCTAGATCATCTTATACCTGATCTAAAGCATTCCTTTGTTTAATCTTTCTTTACTGATCATCTGATTAACCATTTCTAATTTCATTGTGCTCTTTAACTGCTCTTATTCATTCTGCCCAGAAAAAAATATTCATCATGTGGATATATTCCAAATGCATAGATATATTTTGAACACTGTCATTCATGACATGAAAGCCAACCTATCTGTGCAAAACATGCTTTCCTTCTCTGTCTCTGCTTTCTGATTTCTTGTTTCCAGAGCTCTGGATACATTCAGCTTTCACAGTATTTTCCCTGAATATGGTCTTCATTCTTCATGAAATTACCAATCATTGCTCTCCACAACCATGTGCTCCCATATTGGTCTGGAACATATAGAGGGTTATTGTATTACATGGTTATTTGTGACCTGTAAAATTGATACCAAGTTTATTATAGTGCAGCTGACTTGGTTTCAGATTTCAGACCTTATTAATCTTAATAGAAAAGAGTGTAACAGCAGGAGCATGGCTGACAGAGGAGACTTCAGACAGAGATTTGTCCTATTTATTGCTTGAAAAACAGTTAAAGATATCCATGTTTTTATCTGTGAGATCGCTAGTTCTTTGCATTTACTTTTAAGCCTTCTAAGCACAGCACCACAGTGCCCTTGGAAGTTTAACATTGCTTTCATCTGGGGAGAAAAAAAAGTAAATAAAGCTCAAGACAGATACACAGGTAAAAATCCCAGTTTAAGACTTCCTCTATATTTGTGTTAATTGCTGAAGTAGCTTCACAAAATGGAGTTTTATGAAATCCTAAGTGATAAATTTAGTATTTATAAGCTGATTAAAGTTACCATAGGGTAAACTGGAATTATTCCCTTGACATGAACAAACCTGTGTAAATTAAAACAGGGTTTAGGTGAAATCTGTTGCACAGAGATGGTTGATTGCTATTTCACTGAAAGTCATTAGTGTAAACCTAACTCTTGAGTGGGAAAAACCCCAGATGAACAATGACTGGGGTGCATTACTAGTTCGTCTTTCAAAAGAGTTGTAGGAACAGTTATAAGAAACAAAATGAAAAAGGATCCTAAAACATGAAACATTTCATCTTCCAAGGAAAACATACATTTATATCACTCCTAGATAAATTAATCAGGGGAAAAGCATACTAAAGAACTGTTGTTGCCATTAATGTCCCATTATTGTTACATTGTGGGGCAGGAGCTATGTTATCACTGCTGGGTATTCAGGGGCATACAGGAGTAACTGCAGAGCTCCCTGTTGCCTAAGCTCTATAATCTATCTGCCAACACAGAAAAAAAAAAAAAAAAAAAAAAAAAAAAAAGGGCAAAATTTATGGAGTGAATTACTACAAGTTACTTGCCCTACTCTCTTCAAGAGCTCAAAAGCAATGTGTCGACACTACAAACACAGGCGTGAAGGAGAACAAAGCACAACCATTTATACTGTGTTTCTTTTACTCTGTCAACTCCTGTAAACTGTAGAAGCTCTTGGAAACTGCCAATTTATTTTAAAAGTGTGCAGGGATATTCCATACTGATAGGAAATAATTTTGCATAAAGCTTAAAACTCCAGTACACACAGTAAATCTAAATCCTCAGAGTGCTTCCCAGCTTTGAGCAGTGCTGCTTAGGAAATGATGTGATTGTATATGCAAGAGAAAATCAGAAATAAAACCCAACTGTACTGAAAAATGAAATACCAAATGGGGAGATAAATAATAAGCTGCTTCAAAGTAAGTCTTGCCACAGAAATCCTATAATCACTGTGAGAAAAAGGGATTATGTAAATATATTTAGTGATTAACAAAATTACATATTCATAATTATTTAATTTCATTATCCACTGAAAGTTACACAAATAAATACCTACTGTACCTGCATTTTCCCCATCTACCTCTTTGTCACTTTTGACAATTGTTATCTACAAGATAGGCAATGTGTGACCCAGACAATGAGCTAGACTTTGTTTAACAAATATTTATCATGTAATACCATGAGTGATTGGTAGCAGCAAGGGCAGACTGGTAGTTTAAGTGTATGAATAAGAATCAGGATATCTTGGCACTGTTCTTGCTTTGTTACTCATGGAAGGTCAACTACTTTCATGTTTTATTTTGAAGATATGCACAATATACTAGCTGCCAAGACATAGTTGTCTTGGCATGTGAGAAGCAGATAGAAAAGAAGAGGATATGAGACATAGGAATAACAACAGTGGTCACATGCAGACAGGTAGCCAAGGCCAGAAAGCAAAACAGAGCACCTCTATATCCTCACTCCATCCCAAGAAGAAGGAGGGGAGCTGGAGATGGAAAAGCAATTTGTCATTCTCCCGTGGAGCTATGAGGAAACACAAAAGGACTGATAGGTGCACCTTAGATTGTGTGAATCATTGTGGCTAATATTTCTGTTAAAAAGGGCCTCTTAAAATGGAAAAAAAATATTCTGGCAATAGCCTGATATAGAAGTTGATGCCAAATAATTCTAGATGTGTATGGGGTGGGTGGTCATCCTAAGCTGAGCGCATTAACTTCACATAGTGGAGTGCAAATTACCTGAGACCCTAAGATGAAGAAGAGGAGATTCATATAAGAATTCTCCCTACGAGAGCAGAAAAAAAAAAAAAAACACTAATTGGAAATATCCAGTGAGAAGAGAAATTTCTGTAAGTTCTCCATGCTTCTCTTGCATTTTTTAAGATATAAAATACCAAGAATATTTTCACAGCAGCTGGAGGCAGCCTGAGTAGCTACTAGGGTGAGGCAAGGAGCAGTGCAAGTCAAAGCACCAGATGACAACCCTAGATGATCTCTAGAGGTCCCTTCCAGCCTCATTCTTTGATTCGGTGATTTATTCTGTGTTTTCATACAAGTATGTCAGCCAATAAAACTCAGTAACAATTGTGGACCACTAACCAGGGAAGCTTAGAAAGATAGGTATCTAGATATATCATTTATTTATGGTTCTTTCGGTTTAGCAGATCTTGACTTTCTGACTCGTGACTTCTCACAGATGAGCTTTTAGTTTTTCTTTTGCAGAATGAAACTTTGAAAACAAAACTCTTCATCTGTGAGTGATTTTGATGTTTAGAATGAAAAAAGAAAAAGGAGAGTAAAGAATCATCCAGAAGCAGAATAAAAGCTCTAAGAAATACAGCTCTAGAAGTCTGAAAGAAATCCATTAGGAACACTTTGGAATAGTTACATTTCAGTTGAATTTAGAGTTGACAAACTGGGTGTCTATCAGCCATCCATCCTGCATTCAGTATTTATCCATCAGTGAGAAAGAGGTTGCCTAGAGGTTGTTTCAAGGTTGAATTGTTGTCTTGAGAAGTAAAAGTCATTCTCCGCTGACTATCTCAAACTTAGAATCCAAGTGTTGATGTCTATATATCCAAGCACTCATTATTTTGTAATCAGTCACTAGATATTTATCATATTCTTAGACACACTGATATAACACAACATTAATATTGATGAGAAGGCTTAAGGTAAAAGTTGGAACAAAATTAAATGAGAGAATAAGTTTCCTCCACCATTACTGAGAATACCACTATAGTCAGCACAATCTGCTCCTGCAAGTCTCACACAGTTTTGTTTTCCTATCTGAATTACCCCAGAAGATATTCTCTGCAGGATGCGTGCACCTTGAAAAATATCCAACCTGAGTTCTACTGAAAAGATTATTCTCTAAATTGTTATTTCCCCAGAGCACCACTGCATGGCTCCTTTAACTGGCACATAGTGCTGTCATTTGCCTTTCTTTATTTCCAAACACTTAAATACTCTCTGTCCCCAAACTGCTCATTAGCACTCATTCAGAACTGAGAGGAAAAACAGCTATGGACACCATGTTTCAAAGGAAACACTTTGTGCTTTGTCCTCTAAAGCATCTCTTACTTGGGAGAAGCTAACTTAAAGATTACCTATACCCATACCTATACATCAGATTCCTTCTTCCTCTTTAAAACTCTAAGAGCTTATAAAACTCTAAAATCTAAGATTGCAAAATTCATCAACAATAAGTTTGCTGTGCAACTTACTGTGTCCTGGCCATGGCCATAAATACGGGTTCAGTATTTCCTGGTGCTGTGCTCTGTTTAGATTGTAAGCACTTGAGGACCACAACTGTCTTCTTTTTTTCTCATTTTCATATTGCCTTGGACAAAGGAGTGGATACACATGCAATAAGCACAGAATTCTGAGACATATTTCCTTCAAATAAAAATTATATAGGTCCTGATTCTACAGAGTCATGTGTCTTATGCTAATAAAGCATTGGACCGTAACGACCTGTGGAAAGATGGCAGGCCTCCATCTGGTCTTTAATTTTTATATATGATCTATATGGATGCCTGAAGTTAATATCTATATTTCTATTTTTAATGCTCATTACCAGAAGCGAACAAATTTAATCCTCAAGATCAAAAACAATTTGTTCTCAGACAGCTGTCGAATGGCTTTCAAAACTTTGAATGTAAACAATTGTGTTACTTTTGAGGTTGCAGGAATCATGTCTTATTATTACAGAAATTTTTCCAGTCCTTTGAAAGTACTTGTTATGGTTCAGCAGAAGGAGATAGAGACACAAAACTTGGACAGAGAACCATGGTTTGCAGCCATGGCTTCACATGATCCCAAGAAAATTTATTTTAATTTAACTGCTTTCTAGTGGTTTGAAATGCCTTTTTCACATGCAATATTCTTCATATTTGACCCATATAGGACCTGCATGTTCCACCATACAGGTGGAACCATACATGCACGTATGGAAGTTGTTTTGAAATTTCCATTAAATTGTTGGTCCTTATGCAGTACCAGAGCTTTGTAAAGAGAAAGAAAGGAAAAGACTTTTTTCTTACTGTAGAGACCCTAGAGGAATGGGAATCTGAAATACCTACATATTATACAAGTTTAAAGAGCTATTTATACACAAATCTAGAAAGTATTTCCACGTCACATGTAAAATAGACACCTGAGCTGTATAAAACTGAAGAAGTATGTAATTTTACAATCAGAATTCACATAAGTTAATAGAATATTTCTCTCATAAAAAAGTTCTTTAAAAAGTTTCTCTATTTTCTGAAAGTCAGGCTATTGATTTCACTTATCATTAAATAACATTCTTATCTTTTTAATTGCTTTGCATCTTATCATAATTTGGATATTTTTCTTCTTTTAATATGTAATCAAGTAAATTTGTATAATTTATATATCATAAATTTTTAATGCCAGGGTAAGGATCAGTAAAATAATTTAACAAGAGCTTCAAATAAACCATACCACACAATTGTATCCATTGTTTCTGTAACAGGTCTCTTATTATCTTTTTCATTAAAGTTTTTCTGAAGAAATAATGTGTAGAATATCTGAATTATTTAGGTGACTCTTCTGACCATCAGGGGAGGAGTCAACTCTATATTAAAGCATTTACAAGTCTCCACCTGTAGACATCTGCACATGAGATGAGCAGTGGAGTTGTAGATCTCATCAATTACCCTAGGATACCCAGAACTTATTAGCAAGTCTGGCAGATAAAACACAAGCTCTATGGGAGATCCGTCAGCCTTCAGCAGCAACAGAGGACAGGCAAAACATATCAAATGGCTCTGCACACCTCCATGAAGATGACTGAATCAAGCCAAAATCTCCTCTGACTGTTGCATGAGTTGAGACCTACAATTCATGTGAAAAGAATCAAGTTACTTGTTTTCATCTTTAGCTTAATCCTCCCCTAATTTTAATTACTCTTTAAACTGTTTTAGAAATTTCCCCATTCAAATTTATTTAACTTTAACTTCCAGATATTAGGCTTTACTATGCTTCCTTCTACATGAAATATATGCTACCAAAATGGCACCACAAAATTTCTCCTTGAGTCAATTAGGATCAGGCTATTTTTTTTGACTCTAATTTCATTATTCTTCCTTTATTCAGCCACCGTGTGCCTTCCAACTATTTGCTGGAATTCACATCCTGGTGAATGAATATAATAAATTAACAAATAAATCACACCCAAATTATCTTATGACTCTGACTCTTCTGAAATCCTAACACCAAAAGAATAGAAAACAACAAATGAAGTCCAACAATATGTTTCATCTGTGGAGACTGAAAGTTTTGGAAATATTGGGAAAACTCATTTAGAGAGAGGAGATTAACACTTCTACAGCCTAGATTTCCATGAGAAGTTAAAGATAATTCACAGAATAAAGACTAGTGGTCATGGCACATGCCCAAAATGAACAAAAAATTCTGTTCTTAAAAAATATTTCAATATAAAGTGATGCAAGTACTGGAATCCAGTATATCTGCTTGATGCCTGTACACCCCCAGCCAACAAGCTATAAAACTATTCTCAGTTTCAGTTTTAAAAGCAAATGTATATCTTATATAGAGATATTTGAAAACATACACACAAACATAGACAGCTGAAACAGTAACAGTGATGTCCCCAATTCAGACCTGAGACAAAGATGGTTTTAGCAAATTTAGCATGTATCGGTAAACTTTTAGTTTATTTAATTGAGCAGGATTTTGAAAAGGACATGAGGATAAATCTGAGAATGCAACTTCAATACACAGAAAAGCTGTATATTTATTTTTATGTTTTAATATTGCATTACATAGGCTTACCCTCACTGCATTAACACCCTGAAGTATCAAGAGCTTCTAGAGTCCTAAGTTGTATTATAATAAAAAAATGGACTCACTGAGATGTAATAATGTTCAGGCTAGATTTCAGAGGGCGAACAGCAACTCTATGCCACAGGCCTTTTTCATATTCTCACTCCTTTTACAAGGGCTGGGTTTATTTGATGGCTAACATGACAGGCATTGTTTGATTCTTTTGTTAGAAAAAAAATGATGTAAATAAATTTTCCCTTCCAGTAAGTAAGTGTAAAAAAATGCCTTATAAGCATCATCTGAATCTTACGGAAATTTCCTATTTCTTGACATTACAGACAAAAATACAACTGTAATGAGATTGCCCTTGAGGATACATAGAAAGCTGACAATTCTGAAACGAAGTGTGAAATATTTTAAGAAAACAGTTGTGTCTTTTTCTGATGTACTGAATGATACTGGGAATATCAAGAAGCTGTAGATTAATAATTAGCCTACTCCAGATTTATGACATTTTTATAGATACATAAATAACTGAATTGAATAGCAAAATACACATGCTGAGCAATAATCTGCCTCCAGTCAGCTGATTTGTCTTTGCTTTTTAGGGAAAAAAGAAGCATACAGAAATCTTTGATTCAGTGATGCAAAAACATCTCTCTTAAACGTGCCTGTTTTATCTTCCAGAATGTTCACTCGGAAGCTTCCTCCTCTTGCCTTACCTTACTGCTTTCTCAGCCACTCAGATTTCCACCAAATACTTCACAAATTCCTCTTGCTTCCATTTCTTACTACAGGTTGGATGCTCTAAACCTGTTCACCAGTACGTATAATTCACCAGAAAGACTGCCCAGGGGTTTCACTGGAAACACCCCCTCGCTTCAGTCACATTGCAGTGAATAAAGAAATTGCAGCTACTCAGAAATATTGTTCAGTTCATCCTTAATGCCTTTTTATCTGTACAGATTTGATTTAGGGTGTGCAAAGAAGGAGAAACATTAGATTATGGCTAGAGTTGCAAGAGTTTTAGCAAATTACCGCTCCTCAGACAGAGACGGTGTAATTGGCTTGGAGTGTTGTCTAAATCCATAGCTTCATTTAAAGCACTTCAGTGTTTCTTTAGTCTATATCAGAAGCAATTCAAATCAAATTCCTTAACTGAATTGCAAGGACAGGAAGCACAGCTGCTAGTCTTGGTTTTTCTCTTGAAATTTCCTACATTTAGCCATGTCCACAGCTACTAATCCAGCCTTCTCTGTACATCCCTTTCAGCCCCACAACACAAAGCAGTTGATTGCTCAGGTCTAAAATTTTCCCTAAACCATTTTTTCCCCTCCTCTTCCCCTTCTCCAAGAAAAGATCATATCTGGTCAATTTTAAAATTTGAACATTGCTAATCAGCCGTAAAATAAATTAAGAAAAATTAAAACAGACAACAAAATTATATTAAAAAATCCCTCTGCTTCATATACAAAGCTGTTTTTAGAGACCCAATTTCAACCTGAAGTAAAATGAGCTTTTGTTTTTGTTGTTTTTTCCTGGATTCCATAGAGAAATTTGGAATCTCTTCCTCAAGGCAACAAAGCAAACTTGCCTTCTTTGAAGGCTTTAGAACCAGATTCATCTCCCCAGCCCAGTTATCTTAATTATCTTCAAGTGAAGAACTGATTTAAAGTAGCTGCTGTGCTGGGTGTCCCTCATGTGTTCTCCATCTGATTCAGAAGTGGATGTCATAATTAGGAGACTAAATTCTTTGCAAAAACATAAAAATACATAAAATAGTTTCCAAAATCCAGATGCGTAGGGACGGAATTAGAACTTTCTACAGCTCTTAAAAAAAAAAATAGTATACACAAAAGAAAACGCACAAATTTTGCACAAGAAATTAGATGTAGTCTGCAGGATTTCAGGTTCCTTTTTTGCTCAGACACAGTTCTGTGAGTTTCCTATGGTTGCATCTGTCTACTGGACACAGGACTTAATCCTTGATTTGCATCGTACCACTGACCCTTCACCGACTCCAGGACCTATCAGATGGAACCCTTTGACTGAGCTGTGGTGTGTAAGATGGTGCCTCCCCACTTCTTCTGATGAGGTTAACACCATCCAATCTCAGTTATTGCATCAGAAACCATTGAGAGGCATCTTTTTTTCTTAGAGTTATGTTAGAGATGGCTGAGTAAGAGCAAAGGTTCATTCTAATCTAGTGTTCTGTTGAAGACAATGGGCAGAGATGGATGCCTGGTGACAGCTTAAAGACAGGACAAGCATTTCCTTGATACTTCCCTGAAAACATTCACACTCTATAAACTCAGGTGTTTTTTAAGATTGAAGAGATATCTCTGGTTTTCTTGTCCATCCCTTCATTATCTTATCCCTGTTTTTAACTCATTTCTTCTTGATGCATCCATGACATTTATGACAAAGAGTGCCATAGCTTAGCTACGCTTTGTGTGAAGAGTCTTTCTGATGGTTTTGTCTGCAAGTTTCCTTTGATGTTCTCTAATTCTCATATTGGGAAAGAAAATGATGACACACTCTCTGTTTATCATCTTCATACCACTCATGTTCTTATAGATCTATCACAAATGCTACATCTCATTTTGAGCCAATATGCATATCTCAGCCTTGCACACAGACTTTAACTCCTCTAGTATGTTGTAGCAGTGGCAACCTTCACAGCCTTATGTAGAGTTGGAGATTGGCAGCTAGATGTGTCAAAGTCTGTCAGCCCCAGCAGCGAGGTTCAGCTTTCAAGCGCTTGTGTTGTCTTGCGTATTGAGTTCGACAGGAGCATTAAGGGTTGATAAATACCTCTTTATACCAGGTCAAGTCATTTCCTACAGAGAATCCAGAAGCGATTGTGAGGACAGAACTAACCACAGGTGTCTGCTTTAAAACACTGACAAGCTTTCAGGGCCATCTCTGTAAATGGAATTATGACTGAGGCAGTGTTTTTCCCTGAAGGCTCACTGATTCTGTTTCATCAAGCCTCTGCAGACCCAAAGGCATTGCATCACAGAGATCATGCTGTTTGAACACCAGGTCTTTGCCTGATCCCAGCACTGAAGAGCTGCAGGCAGGCTGTTTGCAAAAATCATGCATGCTGAACATCACTCTCACACTCTGCAAGGTGGATATTGAGGCGTTCTACATCCTCATTTCCAACTCTGCAACATTCAGCGAGTCAAGCCCCACAAATCCCTCCAAGATCCCTTCCTGCTGACATTAGCTCATTAAATCATGCTCCTTGACTTGTCCATTGCCCTGGGTTCAAAAAAAAAATAGAGCAGTATTTGATCTGAGTGAAACCAATACACAAAGATTAGCCACAGCATCTTGCTTTATCCTTCCCACCTTCTACAATACTCTGATGCCCTTTCAGAGCGGGCGTGCCCTCTCTTGCATTAGCCTCAGAGGGTTAACCTAAGTTTACCGAAAGTGTCTAATACACCTCTAAAATCAGAATTCATGTTTATTCAGAGCTTCTTCAAATGTGAATCATTTATGCAAAGCCCTGCAGCCATAAGTCTCAATTCGGATTACTTACAATTACCTGAAATTATTTGAAAAGAGTAAAGCTCCCTATTTTCAGGCTTTTTAAGATCAAAGAGTCAGTCTTCACCCTTTAAGGCTTGTCAATTTAAGACCTTGCAGTAACAATTAAAGGGCATCTCTTCCCTAACACTTTTATTATAGGCCGGACTAAATAACTATGCTTCAGTAGAAATAGGTGTGGAAAGATATTTTCTTTTTTTATATTTCCATTTGATATCTTTGCGTTCCAAGAATATGAGCTAAGTTTCCCGAAAAGCAACTCTTTCTCTCTCCAAAAACTTCGTTTTCCAAATTGAGACTTTCCTCCATAGCTGCAAAGCCAGCCTTGGAAAATCTGCATCCTTGGGGTCATTCCAGATGTAGAGATTAAAAATGAAGACATTCTAAATTCAGAGGATGGTTTTAAAGTTTTTAGCAGGTGGTTTTGTTTTCTGCCATGACAAAACAGAGATTTCTCTTGTGCTCCTAGAGTAGCACATAAACCTCATTTAGGTGAACAGTAACATAGAATCATAGAATCATAGAATGGCTAGGGTTGGAAGGGACCTGTAGAGGTCATCTAGTCCAACCCCCCTGCACACGCAGGGTCCCCTAGAGCATGTGGCACAGGGTGATGTCCAGGCGGGTTTGGAAGATCTCCAGAGAAGGAGACTCCACCACCTCTCTGGGCAGCCTGTTCCAGTGCTCTGTCACCCTCACTGTTAAGAAAACATCTTCTGATGTCAGTCCTCTCGACTCGTTCCCTCCTGTCCTTTCTTCTCCACAAATATTTGATTACTTTACTTATTTGAAGTCTCATTTTTCTCCTGGGAAAAAAACAATCAACTGAAAGCAACCAGCTCTCTGTGGCAGAGTTTGCATTTACTGTTCTCTGATCAAAATAGAGATAGGCATCTACTGCCTGTTCTGACAAGGAAGGGACAGGAGCACCGTATGAGCCTTGGTGTCAGACTTTATAAAATCCATTGACTCTGGGAACTTGGAGTCTTAACAATAGTTGTCGGGCCCTCTGAAGCTCTGTTTGTGTGATCAGATGGATTTGGTGCTGCAGAGCAGGTCAGATGATCCAGGTCGTAGTGACAGCTGAGCTGGAGATGGCAGCCAAACTGGCAGTGGGCACTGGCCAAACTTCTAATCCAAGAATTACAGTGAAAAAAGGAAGGTTTTGCATTTTGTCACTGTGATTCTTTCTATAGATAAAACACTAACCTTGAACTGGATGACATACAAAAACAAAATGAATAGCAACAACAATAATAACATTAATCTATGCTCAAGTAGGTATTTTGGTGAGATCAGTGGGAAAGCAAACAAACAACCTTCTATCACCTTTTGATTCGGGTTATGTGCTTTTTTAAAATAAGACAAGGAATGTAATACATGTATCATATCAGAGAATGAAAATATTAGTCTAAAAATCACCAGATTCCCCATGATGGAAATGCTGTAAAACAGCTGAAATGCAGATTGCCTTCTAGCCCAATCTGTCTTGTGCTTCATTTATTACACCAGACATATTTATATGACCTCAGTCTCCTTAGATTTTGTTACCAGGAGGAAAAAATATACTCTATTAGCTAACAGTAGTAATGAATACATACTTCTTTGCTCCAGTATAGTTCCATTCACAAGCACCTGGAATTCAAGGAGAGTTAATTATGGCTGGATGATCTCTCAGCTTTTATTTTCCCCACTTGTGTATGTTCATTACAATGATGCCATTAGTCAAGTGGCATACAGTATATTAACGTCAAAATACAGAAAAATCAATGGAGAGTATTTTGCCCACTTTTAAAGACCTGGGCAATTCTGTAAGTTTCTTTTCAGCATTATTAGAAACTGTGCACCTGGATACCTATAGAAAAGGTACTGATAAAGACTGAAAGACAGTGCTGTTGATTTTTTTTCTGCTTTCTCTTTGCCAGTATTGACAGCAAGTTTTCCCGACTACTATCAAGATTTCGTCCTCATCCCTAGCTCCTGAAGACCCGTCTTCTCCCCAGTGCTCTGTACGACCTATTTTCTCTGCTCCCTTTTTGCTTTTAACAGGCCCTGTTCTTCACCTGTCCCCCCACGCATGCTCTTTGCATGGCTATATGCCCTCCTTCCCTCATTCTCTCCTTGGATATGCCTTATACTGATCAGAAGACCACGGCAGGGTCAGTGATAGAGGTGTGTGCTTGGACAGGAGGCTGGTTTCCATCCTCTCCCTGCTCTTCCCCAATAGGTTCCCAGTCAATGTGTTTTGCAGTACAGAGAAAAGTAAGGGAATTCTCAGTAGCAATATTTTACTGGAGGACTGTTATTCTTTTCATGGGTATGCAGAAATTGAGGCTCATAACAGCCAGGAAACTCAATCTTTATTTAGGCAACCAAAGCAGTGGCCTGATTTTCTACAGTTGCAACTCCCCTGAGGAGAACAGAAGCTCTGGGCACTCAGCAGGCCTGAAAAACTACTCATTAGCTTGTAAATCTATAGCCATTTCACAGCTGTATCTCTGCTTCACACCATGCCTCTCGGTTTTCTTCAGCAGCAGAGAAGAACTTTGCTCACAAAAAGACAGAGGGTTGCTCCATACAATGACCTCCAGCCTCCCACTTCTGGAAACAAAGCCCATATCACTCGGTCTCAAAGGATCCCTGCTGCATCTCTCCGTTCTCCAAGTCCTGGACTTTCACTGATACTATGGTTGCATGCAAAAAAAAAAAAAAAAAAAGGCCATTCCCTTCATTTACATATAAATAATGGAGTAACACGTAATTAAACCACATACTACAGATGCACTCTAATAAAAAAGAGAAATAGTAAAAACAATTATAAGCTGGCATACTTACTGCTTCACATTTAAATAATAATGTGAACTATTAACTAAACTAGGGCATAATCAGCTGAGGTTCATTAACTTATCTTACTGTAGAAATAGTACTACAATTCAATACAATTAGGTACATACTACTAGGAAACTGCTTTTTCTACGTCACGCTGGGCCCATTCTTAGAGATGCTGAGGTCTTTCACCTCCCGCTGACTTCTCAGAGCACATTCATTCCCTTTTGGGAGGCACCCAGCACCACTCCGTATCTAGCCCCTAGGTAGAAAGTCAATGGCATTGAGTATGCAGATCCACTGCCATGATGTTGATAATGGTGAAATGGCAAGAACACTACAAGTAGACCACTTCACTGAGCATATTCTTCTGTGACTGCAGCACCTGGTGCTCTAAAAGGAGACCAGGAGTAAAGGAGTGTATGAAGGAAGCGTATATGACATTAGCCTGCACACAGAGTAACTCTGTTCCTTGTAGATTGAGGATGGCTTCAAGTAGAGGGTATCCAATCCCTGCAGAAGCTCAAACATCTCAGGAGGAACCGAGTCTAGACCATTTAAAACCATGCTTGAAGATGGGAATAAGCCAAGCAGTTTTATTATGTCATTTTATGTCACTTCTTAACATGGGCTCCAGCCCACAGCAGCTCCCCCTGTAGAGACCTGAATCTCAAAGACCTTCTCCACAAAATGAAGAGGCAAAGTACAGAAACCAGGGAAGGGTGTCTGCAAAACCTCTCTGCATTATGAGTTAGCCTCTTTCCTACACGTGTGGTCTCCCTTGCTGTACCTGTAGAAGTAAACCAAACAGAGATAGGGTCCATCCTCTGACCCTGAGAGCTTGGTAGAGCATCTGAACTGCTTCCTCCTTCAAAGATGGGTAGTTCTGTGCAGAATGGTGATAGAGTGCAATCCCTTGCCTGTCCAAGGATTGTCTGGGACAGTGGTAGGGGGCACTGCAAAAACTGTCTAGGGAAAGTTCAAACAGTTAAACAATATGGAAAATCACATGCCAGTGTTTGTCTCTGTGCCCTTCCCCATTTACTGTCATGGCTTTCCAAGGAGCTCGCCAAGCTAGGATTTTGATGAAAGGGATTTGGCTTAAGTTAAGAGGGGATGCTGATAGAATGGAGTGAGCATCTGGAGGATAGATTTTGAAAAACATCAGAAGAGCTTCCTTAATCTTTCTTGAACTGCTCCTTTCTATCTGCCTGCTTCCAAATCTCCCATTTCCTCAGTCTCCATATGAGTCTGATCACTACAAATTCTCTTTTCCTTGCTCCATCTGCATTTACCAAGAAGATTCAGTGCTGTACCAGACAGAGATGCTGAAGGTCTTCCTGAGATCTCCAGATGGAAAGTGGTTAAAAATCTATGCAAAAGGACATCAATCTTTTTGGATCACATTTTAATCACAATTTCTATGAGTAAAAATAACAGCATATGGTGCAAGAAAGTAAAACACACAGCTGTCGAGGGAAAAAATACTCTCTCAGTACAAGCTAAATCCATAAATTATTACCTATTAAACTAATTTAAAATGTAGTCTTCAGGTCACAGTCCGTATTTATCCCTAAAAAGTTTTCGGTGATTTCTCCAGGCTATGTGAGGAGATCATGAGTTACAGCTGCCAATGCCTTCAAGCAAAGGGACTTGGAAAGAGAATCTCTGTAGCATCTTTAAAGCAGGTGTCACAAAGAAATATCTGATGAGGATGGGAACGGATTTAAACCTAGGAACAGGGAACTTGGCCAAGCAGAAAGTATGTTATCAAGAGCTCAAATGAACTTTGCACAATCAAATCTAAGCAAAGATCTGTTGCACTAAAGATGGGGGTTGCACAGTGGGTCACACAATTGCAAGCACTGACAGAATTTGTGCGTAAATTAAATCCCTCTGTGTGTTTGCAATTAGTGATCAGAAAATGAAGCTTAATTGTCTGAATACATTAATTCCACATTTCTCACTTGGATGCATATACCAGGGAGCTAATAAACTGATATCCTAACTACATGGAAAATTCCACGATTCTTCTATTTTCTTCCAGACTGGGGAGAATTTCATAACACCTTGAGAAATGAGATTTCAGGGAAGAACTGTTATTTTTGACTTTTAGGCTTATTGAAATGCACTGTTTCAATAAAATCAACACTTTTTTGATTCACTCTTCTGGAATTTCCAAATTAAATGTTGAATGTTAAAGACAGTACGATCAAAAAAGTCCATTAGAAATGAAAATTCCTTTAAAAATGCATTTAAACTCCATTCCAAAATGAAAAGATATCCCCAAACCATTGAAGTGACATCACATTTTCCAGCATAAAAATGTTCCTTTGGAAAACCTGTGGCTAGAATATACCCACTGAGGTGTCTGAGGACTGAGGATTTCACTAGTTGATTAAGGTATTTTAGAGGAAGTTTTGGCACTATATGTTCTGCAGACATGGACCGTGGTTCTGTGGGTAAACATAAGAAATCTTAGGTCAAACCAAAAAAAAAAATCTAAGTACATTTCAGGAAACAGAAAATACGCATTCCCTCTGGATTGCCATTCTCCAGGTTTTTCTCCAATGCTGTTTCCGTGATGTCTTGCAAATGGATTTACCAGGACTCCACAAGCCCCAGGTGATTAAACTACTGAAACTGGGTAGAGTATTCCATTGCACATGTGTGAAGTCAATTGCTTTATCGTATGCAACCTCATAACATTTAGAAGTATGTTATAGGCAATTTAAAACCGGGCAAAGCTCAACTGCTCCCTTTTTATTCACTGCAGCCTAGCATACCCAGATTAAACCAGAGCATTTTCTTTTTATTCCATCTTTTCCTTTACTTCAGGCTTGCTAAACATTTAAGCTCCTGTTATGCCCTTCTACCCCCCATAAATAAATTAATGATTCACCTGCATGCACAGTTATCTGTCTGCATTTTTACCCTGATCACACAACTCTCTGCAATAATGCAAATTAACAAAACTAATTTGGTTTTCATTATGATGCTAATGAATGCTTCCTTTATAAAGTGCATTGAGATCTAGCGATGCAAGGCATTGTATTGGAGTTGGCACTATGATTCACTATGCATTTGTGATTATTATACCTTTTTATAAATATAATTGATTTTCCATGTTATTAAAATTCTCTGTATATTTGTAAAAATTCCCACTCAAACAAGCTCAAACTCAGACACATTGTTTCTGTTTTCTTGGACATTCTAATTAATCTGTTACATTGTTGTGATTAAAGCTTTTCAGCAATCTTGTTCAAGTGATATAATCACCATCATTTTTATTCATTAGTTGTTGATGGTAGTGGCCATGAAGTGCTCAGCAATTTCCAGGCACTCATAAGAGGGAATTACTGCCCTAAGGAACTGTGAGCCCAAGAAAGAGCTCATTAAAATGGTATATATACATTTTTTTCTCACTCACTGAAAACCTGTATTATCCCCATTCATCTTTTGTTTTAAAAGCTTTGCTCTGCAGAAGCCGCGGTACAGAGCTTAGTCAGAAATGAGCCTCTAAAGCAAGTCAGAATCTTCACATATGCAGGGGAATATGCTGCAGCTTTTCACTTATAGTAAAACTACCATTTTTCTGCATCTGGCTCAGGTGGAGCAGGGATTGTGCTGGTCACACATGGTGTTCACTGTCTCTCTCTCTCCAAAGGTCTTTTCCAAAGCTATGGACGCTTAAATGTTGCATTTATCCAGCAGGGCACAATACCAACCCCATCCTTCAGCCCAGTTCACCTGGGTAGGGGCATGACCTATGAAAGGATTTGGTCTGGCTTTACACCAGCATCAGGAAATCCCTGCCTAAAACACTCCTTAAAAGTCAGCTGCCTACACCTGACCTGCGCTCTCCAGAGACTATATCCCTCCCACCACAAACTTGTAAAGGTTAGGGAAGGATTTTATGATTCTAACATTGCTGTAGGGATTTTCTTCAAATTTAATAAATTTCTACATTTAAAAGTCCTACCAAAGATCTCAACCAGGAATTGCATCAGTTGCAACATGGAACAATGTGGAGGGGAAGCTGAGCTTTGTATATAAATGCAAATAGTTTGCAACTGACAGCCAGTTTACACCTGCAATTCAAATCTTAGGACAAAGTATTTTTTCTCCAAAAATGCTGGCTGTGATTTGATTAACATGGTTTTTATTAGCTCAACGGCAGCTGGGTTTTGATTCTGCCTGTGCAGCAGCTCAGAAGAGAATTGGTGCAAGCCTGAGTCCCTTAAAGCATTTTGGGGAAGTGGTTATGGAAGTGTCTCAAGTCCGTGTTCACACTCCTCCTCCCTCTGCATTCCTTCTAATAAAAATAAACAATCTAGAAAATGTGGATTAATTCAGACAAACAGACTGAAGAGCTCTATCTTTTATATTTAGTTAATATAAATCGGCAGCACAATCCCCAGGTCTTAATTTAATTCTCTTAATTAAGAGAATGCAGGGATGCAACGAGGAAAGCCAAGGCTCTTTTGGAATTAGAGTTAGCGAGAGATGTCAGGGCCAACAGGAAGGGCTTCTATAAATACATCATCAGCAAGAGGAAGACTAGGGAAAATGCTAGTCTGCTGCTGAATGGGGAGGGTTCCTTGGTAATGGAGGATGCAGAGAAGGCAAAGCTACTAAATGCCTTCTTTGTTTCTGCCTTCTCTGCTAAGCCCATTCCCCATGAACTACAGAGGTTGGATATGAGAGAGAAAACCAAGAGAGGGGAAGACTTTCCACTGGTTAAGGAGGATTGGCTTAGAGATTATTTAGGCAAATTGGACATCCATAAGGAGAGGTTGTGGAGTTTCCTTCTCTGGAGATCTTCCAAAGCTGCCTGGATGCCACTCTGTGCCCTGTGCTGTACATGTTCCTGCTGGAGCAGGGAGGTTGGACTAGATGATCTCTAGAGGTCCCTTCCAACCTCAACCATTCTGTGATTCTGTGATTCTGTGATTTTGTTAATACTCTGTGGCTGTTTTATCTTTCCAATCCAGGCAATGCTTCTCTAGTCTCCTACAACCCCTGCCCTGTTCTTATCTTTATCGCTGATGTACCTTTTTTTGCATAACAATAGCACATTTGCTAGTAAAAGCTACATACTGTGCCAATTTATAGTAAAATAAAAAGAGCTTTTGGGAACCAGTTTTTTATTTGAGATTGGAACTACAAATCATATGCATGCCTATGTCTGCCACATCCACCCAAATTGACATATTGAATTTACTAAGTCAAATTATTTCCTTTTGCATACTTTATAATGCTTCTAGACGCATTTACAATCAGGTGCCGATTCTATTCTGCAGTCTTCCTAATAGGATTTAGAGAGAAGGGCTAGCAATAAACAAAGAAGCAAATGAAATAAACCCCATTAATTAGGGTGAAACAGTAACAGAGTAGTTCTGGTTTTACAGATGGGCAAGATGTCTGATTGAATTTCCCAGGCTATGCAGATTGGTTGCAGATGGTGTGGAAAGTGGTCCAGAACTCAGAATTCAGATAATCAAAAACACTCTTAGATCCAAACAAGAATGTTTTCCCATGTGATGCTGTATAGCTTACAACCTTATCACAAGCATTTGGTAACTTTTCAAATCAAACCATAACATAAACCTCACACAACACAGTATTCAGCAAGGGCTCTCATTAATGCTGCTATTATCATCTAATAATTCCATAAAAGCACAACTCCTGAAAGCAAGCTAATTTGGCCCCAAATTATAATTTCCTATTGAAAACACTGAATGATAAGTGCATGGACCAACTGGAGATCTCAAGAGAGCATTTACTGAGTAGGCAGTATATGAGCAACACCTGTTATCATTAAGAAAATAACAACTTACTTTTTGCCATTATAAATATTCTTAAGAATACAGAAAAATATTAACATATCAAACATCCAAAAGACTTAAGATCTTTACTTAAAATTCTGATTATTTTTTCTTATTTTTTCATTTATTTTGGAAACTGGATTGTCCTCCCAAGACTTTGTTTGCAATGCCAAGATGCTAAAGTCTTTAGAAAAGGAAACTGTGCAAATATGATGACTACTTCTTCCCTGAAAGAATGGTGAGATTGCTGACTTTGAATAAAGGGGTTACAACTTTGCAAGCTGAAGAGAAGTGAAGGGGGCAATGATCCATTTTCCAGCTTCTAAAGGTCTTGCTTTGGTTTTAATGTGAACAAAATGTCCTCCGTGAATAACTATTTAAAGTCCATCAGTACTAACCTGATGTTGTAAACAGGAAAAAAATACTCATATATAACCTCTACGTATGCTTCCTGCAGATGTTGTGTGACATGAGAGCTCTTTGCTGCTCCATCCTCACTAGGGGAGAGAAAGTCTGTTCAGCACTTGTGGGCAGGTGCTGCCTGGGGGTAGTCCTCATGCTGCTCCTTGCATCTCTCATCTAGGTGTGACCTAAGAGGGGAGATGTGGCATTTTTTCAGCAAGTTTAACTCGCCCAGTGTGATTTTCAGCTCAGGCCCAAATAAATTTAATTTAAGTGTAACTGCAGGAAAATCTGCATTGACTGAGAACCAGGCTCAGTGGGTTGGTACAGGTGTAATTAAGACTTTGCACAGCTAAAACCTTTCACGCCTTTTCCCATGACAATAAATAAGAGACACTCTTCAAATTTTACAATGTTTGAGATAAATATCAACCAGAAAAATTAACACACTGAGTTATGTAAGACATTCGATCATGATAAAAAATACAGCAAGACTCAGGTAATTAGCTAGCATAATGAGACGTGTTAATTTTTGCAGGAACAATTTATAGTTACTGAAGTCAATGTATTAGTCTTTGAGTCTTATTCAATTTAAGGATAAATAGACCTATAGAAGTGTAGCAAAAAATAAGAAATAATGAATCTTACATATTACTTTATACACTTATTTTCAGAGGAGAATAACATTTTATGTGAAGGCGTTGAGCCTTGGCAGAGAGGTTCAGAAAGAATGAGGTATCAGTGGAAGTTTAATTTTGATACTCCTCTCAAAAGGTCTTAATTAGTAGGGAAGGATGAAAGTGAGTTTGAAAGAAAATTACCAAAGACACCCAAAGAGGGGAAATGTCTTTAAATAAATCTCCATCACTTGGCACTGTAAAATAGCATTTGACAAGTGATGGTCTAAAATACAATTGATAGAAATTCTGAAATTCTTTCAGGCTATAACAGAGCTTACAGCTGGGAAGCAGGAAAAGCTTCTTTTGAGAGAGAGAAAAAAAAAAATAGAGAGAAAAAAAAAGGCTCTTCATATCCATACCATAAGGAAAATTCACAGAATTCACAAGTGAGATTCTTACATTGTGAAGGGAGGGAGAAAAAAAAATATGTTTCAGAAGCATCTGTCCCTTTGCCAGCCTCCCAGAAAAGCCTATGACAATTTCCCTCCCCAACAGAAGATGAAACTGGCAAATTCCACCCCAGTTCAACTTCGGCTTGGAGGCACATGCAGAGCCAGAGTGCAGGTCCCAACATCTCTGCTTTACTTCCCAGCAGTTTCCTGGAAGATTTGATGTTGCTTTCCTTCTCAAAAGCAGAGGCGAATTTGACAACAGTCTCCTCTGTCAAAAACCTCATTTCGTTTCTCTTGAATTGCAGCCAGCATTTTCAGCAAAATTGAAAATTAAATTTTGAACAGCTCTAGGTTTCCCTGGTTTTGTGAAATCGGAGTTTGGAGATTACTTTTGTGAGCAAGCTATAAATCTCTGGAAAAGTAACAAATTCTGTGGCATATGATATATGCCTACAATATAAAGAATGAGGAAACAGCAGTTACCACATCACACATAGACAGAAGGGAAAAAAAGAGGCCAACAAATAGAAGTACTAGTTTTGCACTAGAAGTGCTAAATTGTGAAAATTATTGACACAGTTCAGAAGAATCAAGGAGTTTTTAAACGAGATTCCACACAGTCATGGAAATGAATTCCTATTCAGTGGCATGGACCACATGAAACCTCTCAGTTCAGGAAATCCTTAACAAAACAAATGCCAAAAAGCCAAATACTGTCCAACACTCACCTTATTTCTTACTGTCTTTTTGCAAGCATCTAATACTGCTGTCAGAAACAAGATACCAGAAAGAGAGACTATTAGACAGAGGCAGTTTGGCAGTTTCTAAGTTAAAATGGTCTACCAGCTCAAAGCAACTAGTCTTTGAAGGCTGCTCTGGTAATAGCACAGGAAAGACATGCAAAAAGCAAAGCTTGAATTCATTTTTAGCAGAGGCATGTCTACAGCTTGTTAAGGAGAGCTTATATGCATGAATCCCCACATATTAAGAGGAAAGTGAATATTCCCCAAAGACAAGCTCGGCTGCTAGGTAGGTTTTGCCAATCTCCTAGCTCAAATGTCACTAATTTTCTCACTTGTTATTAAAACTTATAAAGACTCAAGGGAGTTTTCTGAAAGAAATATTCATGCTTGCCATATTACCCTTCTCTTTTGCTTTTGGCTTACTGTAGTTTCTCCTATGACTAGAAATGCACCAACGTTCTGAATTCAGAATATAAATTGCATCTGAAAGTTCCTGACTTGAATTTGGTTAGGATCAAATATTTTGAGCTCAGTCTCACTCTGTTCCTAAAATACACACAGTAAAATGAAAATAGTTAATAAACCTTTTTCCTTATAAAAATATAAAGAAAAAAAAAAGAAGAAAATAAAAAATCATATAGTAGTTCAAAATAATGAAAATTTGGTGTCAGTGTTCACCTCAGCTACAAAATATTCTTTTTTGACTTTGACTCACTTAATTCATCTGTGTTTCATTTCTTCATTTATGAAATGGCACTGTAGTTTCCTGCATTACTTTAAGACATTAAGAAAAATTCTATGAGCATCGACAAGATCTTCTGAGAACCAGATAGTGAGTAAGGAAATCAGAAAAGAAAAAAAAATTCAATTTCACAGGAAAATGGGATGCTTATTAAAATATCTTCAATACCTTCAGTATACCAAATAATAGAACAATATGTAGAACATTTTTGGCATCAGTAGCAACCTTTTTTAATATGATCTGTGGTTATCTGTATACTGCACACTTTTAGATTCTATACTGTTACATAATAGCATTTCATAGAGATGATCTGAGCTTCAATTTTCTTTAAACAGAAGATTTTGGACAAAGATGTGTGCACAGGAGAAAAGAGTTATTTTAAAAGTTGTTACGCATTTCATTTTTATTGCATGTTTTGGAAGAAGGCCCCAGAGATGAATGCCAAATAGCTCGTCAAACTCATGCTTAAAAGAGAGTGTGCTAAGTTCAAAGTAGCTGATAATAAATGCTAATGATGGTCATAGCTTGTTTGCTTTTCTGAGCAAAGATCTGTCTGTTTACACAAAGGAGATTGAATGTTTAGATCTGCTTTTATAACACTGGTGTGCAAAGTTCCCAACAGCCATATTTAAGAATATACATCAAAGATTCGGGTTCTTAAATGCACCAAATTATAGATGAACTCATAAACTGAATGAATAACTCCTGGCTTCTCCATCCAGAAGATAATAACCTTATGGTGCTCTGAAAATGCCATTGTTACAGTTCAGAGTATGAATGTCAATAAAATGGGACCTGAAACCTAGCATGGGTATTTTTTCTTTTTAATGAAGAGGATAAGTAGAGGTAAAGGTAAAATCTCCATGCGAAGATTTATAGTCTCAAAAGATAATAACACCACAGCATAGAGAGATAAGGAGAGTTGGAAATAAGTCCACAGAGTTGGGAATTAACTCAGATCTCCAGGGTCTCAGAGTTGGATTTTGACCATAAGAGGGTTCTTTCTCAGTTAAAAAAAAAAGAAAATATTTCTGTTCTACATGTGCTTGCATCCAGTAACTGTAACTAGATTGCAATGCATTTTCCTTGTGCTAGTCTGATTCCCCACATCACACTAAGGAGCAGATTCATTTAGCCTAACTAAACATATCCAAGTAATATGACAAAATCAGCAATATGGTCACTTTAAGAATAAACTAATTTTGCTTGACTTTGGCACCTAGTACAACCTGCTCTTCTATAAGCCAGCAGAGACAGACATCACTGTCTAAGCCTCTGGTGACATTTACAGCCAATGGACAAAGGCAAACTCAATGGATGAAACAGTCTTGTAGACTAAACTACCCTTTTGGATATAACTTTTAAAATATAGTTTGAAATTATGATTATTTCTGGATTAAAAAAATAAACAAAACTTCACATTATTTTCCACTTTTATAATTGAGTGAAACAGTTTTGAAAAAAAAAATCATATTTGGTTCTTCTCAGAATATATTAATGTTTTTATTTTGAGAAGAATTAGCAAAAAACAATTAAATATTTCTTCAGTAATCTTTAACATAATTATCTTTAATTGAAATTATCCTTCAGATTTTTCATGTAAGAAGTATACTATTGCAGTAGTTAAAAAACTACAGTTTTTTAAGACTGGGGATAGTACATTGTCTATGATTTTGGCCAAATTCCAAGGCAAGTAATTACATTTACATACCTAAATTCACCCTGGTTGTTTCATCTGGGTACAGCAATACTCTATAAGCTCATTTAGCTAATTTAGAACCCACATGAACAGCGTAGGTTCAAAAGTTCAACTCAACTTTATTAGGTTTGCGGTCCGCTTAATAATACTTAGCACTTAATTAATCTGCACAACACCCTTGTGAGCTACTTGAGTTAGTACTACCAGGAGAGTCTGTGAAAAAGGAACAAAAACAGAGTCAGGAAGAAAAATGTCCATCTTATAAAGCCAGCTCTCATACTCAAATGCGTGTTCAGGTGCCTAGTACACTCAACCAGAGTTCAGTGGTATTTGGTTTTGAAAAGCCATTTAATCAATGAAACACACACAAAAAAGGCAATGTGACAGTCATTTTGTGATTTCAGTGTGCCTAGGCACATGTGTTCAGCAAAAGTCCAAAGAAAATTAATGCAATCTTGTTTTCTTTTCCTGAATCTGCACACAGAAGTGGGGAAGATAGCTATAGGAAAGATGTCCACAGCAGCAATAAGGCAGTACTCAAGTAATTTGAATATCTGACTGATGTACTCCGCATACCATCTTGAAAGTCATCCTGGGGTGACCTGAAAACCAAATATCTCAGATAACATATCAGTGAGCCCATCTCCTGAAACATGAGAAATCCTCGTATTACAAGAAGGAGAAACATATGCGGTCAAATCCCCACGCTAACTATGTCAGGGCCATAACAGTAAACAGACTAACATATCTGTGAGTATGTCCTAATGTAGCAGTTGGCAGAACGCCTATAGATTACCTGGAAAGCTGCTATGTGAGAAAGTAGGGGGTGGAGGAGACCACATGGACATAGGCTCATGTGGAGGGCTCTACACTCCTATCCAATATACCACCCTTTCATCCTGTAGGCAACAAGTTGTGGTGCCTAAAAGTTCTCTGCGACTGTCTCTCTGTCTCCTGTCTTGACTACCCAGTGGTGACTTATGATTCTGCTGTTTGATCCAGCTCTATTTATTAGTTGCTATTAGTTGCTAATGGTCTTAGCCCTGTTACTAGTGTCTTCTCTGTGTCAGGTACAGCAACAAACCTCTTCTACGCCATAGGATTTTGTCTGCAAAGAAAAACTACAGAAGTCTGAATCTGAGGAGTTGTAGAACCTATCTTCACAACATTCTCAGTCAAGGAAAATATTATCTTTTTCTTCTCACTTAAGCAACATTGAGACAGAAAATTTATAATGATTTGCCATTGAAATCATACAAGATGCCTGTAACAGATATGAAAATAGGCCCTCAGTCCTTAACCAAAAATCCAGTCACTGCATTTCTCTTCTCTTCACTGGATTCCTCTTTTTGGCTGACTTCTCTAGACATAACTGTTTATAACACCACTGAAATGTTTGTGGCACAATAAGAGAAACCCAGTACCTGATCCTCCTAGCTGATCCATATGCATTTAAGGCACTCTCCCAGGCTTCAAATGGGTCCTGCATAGACACAAGGAAAAAATCTTTATGAAATATAGAGTAGCAGTAGTAGAGTAGACTCACATCTTTCCATAGTAAGGGTTTTATGACGTATGTCTTAATACGGTATGTGTTAAATACAGGTAGGTGTTAAATATAGGTATGGATTAAATATGGTAACAGCAAAGATGTTCTGACATGGTATTATGATTACACTTTGTCTTTTGTAATTCATTTTTGCATAATCTTTAACTCTATCCTTCTTCTGGACCCATAAATAGGAGAACATGAGAAGATGGTCATTAAAGCTGTCTCCTTAAACAGTTATGTACTGTTACACATAAGCTATCTGAGAGAAACTCTTGGGATCCATGATCCTCTTAAAACCAGGGAAAGAGGTGATCTTGCAATATCAGTTTAAAAATATTACGTTAACTCAAGTATAAATGAACACGGGCAAACAGGGCATTCCAGCCTTTTCCTTTCAATCATCAGAATATATAGCTTCCACCCATTTAACTTAGTTCCTAAAACTACTTTTCTGGCTTTAGCATTAATTCTCTCACTGAAGACTGAAAAAGTATAGATTTCACCGCTTTTCCAGACCTTCAGCTTTGAGCAAACTTTCCTGCAGAGCTCAAGAGTCCTCATCGTTACACTGGTTCAACAATATCCTAGCAATAAAGGGCTTTTTCATGCCAGTGGCACTTGAGCCTGAAATGAATTGGAAAACACTGTGATTAGGTTGAGATTGTGCCAGGTTGAAATTAGTTCTTTACAACCATCCAGGTTACTTTAAGGCATGACAAATATCCCATCTTTGTGTAAAAACGTATCAAAGTATTTACTCAAAACCCATAACAAGAAACTGCAGTTTCAGTTTAAGTTTAGGGAAAGTCCTAAAGCAAAACTTTCTCAGACTTTGAGGTCATATCAGAGAACACATCAGAGGTCAGAGGAAGAACTTGTTGGGTTTTTTTTTCTCTACGCACTGCTCCTGAAACTCCTCTGCTATTCTGAGTGGAATCAAGCTGTTTCAGATAGGCTTAATAGTTGAGACTCCCTGCAAAGTTTGCTGAAGAAGAAAAGAGAGACGGAAAGGATATTGCTGAGACAGAGGGACTGTTATTTTATTTCCCATATGTGCAGTGTATCTGGTATGCTTGTTTGGAGATAACATCACCCTGACAGTAGAGATAGGGCTGAGAGAAAATAGGTGCATGGTAGAATTTGATTAAGTCAGTACAACTTAGGAACTGAAAAGTAAAATGGATAAAAGACACAAATAAAGATGGTTGCTAAGAAGAAGGGAAAAGGAATGAAGTCCTTTGAGAAGAAAGAGAGGGTGGAGGATTCATCATACCTGAAGTTAAAAGTAAGCCAGAAGGATCATCCTGTACAGGGACTACCTGTTACCCTCCTACTTTACTTCTCGTAGGGCCACCTGTGCTTCATGCTGGTTTGTGCTACTGACATCAGGACACCAGCCCTGAGACAGGGATAATCACCCAGGTGACTCTAGTTGGCTTTGCTATATCAGTCATTTTACCAACTTCTCACTTGATGGAGCCAAGTCCTGGGACAGCATACCTGGATCTCTATAGTGCAAGTAGGTTTTATTTACTTGATTTCTGTATGTCATTTTTGCTGCAGCATCCGTATCTCACTAGAGAGACTTGTCTTCCACCAGAAGATATTCTGTGTCATCAGTTAGGAAACATTGCTCTGAGGTCTATCGGTGACATACTGTGTACAATGAGGAAATGGATACGCTGCTCCTGGGAAGAATATCTTGAAAACAGTCAGCAGTTTCTTTGATCTCACAGGACAAAACCTAATCATGGCAGGTTACTACCTAGAAAAAATGCACCACACTAAAAATGTATCACATTTCATCTTAAAACTGTACAAGTCCTCAACTGTTACTCATCCACAGTTTAAAACACTCAATATAAAGAAGTTTCCATTAAAAACAAACTAACAAAAAAAATCTAGCATTTTTGCTGGAATACAATCCAGGAATTTACCATATGCCAAGAATCAAGAATGATTTACAATATTTTGTGTGAATTTTGTAATTTGATTGCTGCCTGGGCGATCCCCTCTGACAGCTTACTTTCAGGCTGCTGCAGTTTTTCTTATTCCCACTAAAATCTCCAAAGTATTCCCAGCTTGCTTGGGACACTGGAGTTTGCCAGTAAATCACAACAGACCTCAGTCCTCAGAAGATCTGACCAGGAGAGGCAGGCAGAAAGTCTGGCCTCCAGTAGGAGCCTTCCTACAAGGTCTTTGACATATTTGACACTTGCCATGATTGCCACACTCTCTGATTATCCCTATCAAGGATCCCTCTGGGATTCCCTCCCTACTCACAGTCCTAAATTTCCATATCTCCTGGAGGAAGCACAGCCAGCAGCTGCAGGTAGGGTATAACCAACCTGCAGGTCTAGGACCATAGCTGCTGTTACCCATGTGGTATATACACAGCTTGTGGAGTTTCACGCTGCCATAATGCCCTTATCAGTCCCTCATTAGAAAATCCCATGCTCTTCCATCCCCTGTCCCCGCTATTGCACGTATTCAGCCTCACCAAGCTTTTTGAATTTGGGGCCTGCAAATTCTCTCATTATTACCTACTTGCTTTTCTCTGACTGCTACTCACAATCTGATCTCAGGTGAAGGTCCAGCTGGAAAAAATAAGCTTCCGCTTCAGGTCCATCCTGTTTTTAATCTGCTGCTGTCGTGCTCAGTTCCCTGTGGGGATTTTGTTACTTCCTATTGCTTTCCCTCTTCTGCTATAAAGCTCACAAATATTAATCTCCTTTGGTCCTGATTTTCCCTTGCCTCCCATCTTTTATTTGTCTAAAATGCCTGCCAGGACTTTTCACACTTCATCATGTCTCCAGCAATACCGGCCCTGGGCCCATGCCAGAGAGTGCAACTTGACAAAATGTGTTGCAAGGTGGCTTTCCTTCCACATCGTCTGCAGCTGTCATCTTCTCTCAGGGCCTGATACTACAAATTAGCCAGAGCTGGCAAGAGACCATAAGCTTTTACCTCCCAAAAGTTGGATTGGGAACAGAATTGCCAGTGATTTTTCCTCTTAGCTTCCTGCACGTGGGTTAAGTGGCCTCTGTGACATTTCTGGGCTTTCTCCTGACATTTTCCTCTCCTTTTGCTTATTGTGCTGTGCCAGCTCTCACTGTGCTATCATGGCGCAAAGCTTAGTCAATTTGCAAGCATTACCTCACGCTATATTAGTCTGGACTGTGAAATCAATTAAACAGTGGGCTAATCTCAGAGGGAAAATACTGGAAGGACAGAAGTTTCATGCTAGAGTGAGCACAAGAGCAAGCAGCTAGGGGTATCATGGAAGTTTTGGTTCACTGGTTTCAAAGAACTGGTTCTGTATTAGCAGAGAGAATAGAAGGTGTTGATATATCGCAGTATCCTAGGAATCCTTCACTCCAACGCATCCAGTGGGCTCTGTTTTTCAAAGCTCTTTTTCTTTGGATCTGTGGCTAATGATGATGTATTGTACATATATTAAGTCAGGAAATGTCATGGTTTCTTCATGACCTTTAATTGCCTGCATGTACCTAGAGGGAAATTGATCAATTTGCCCCCGCTGGATTAGCAAAAAAAGAAAAGAAAAAAAATCCTTATTCTGTTACTTAAGCAACTTTTTCTTTTCTTTTCTTTTTTTATTTTTTTTAAATTTTTCTTTTTTTTTTTCTTTTTTAAATGTATCAGTGTTTAAACTAGGGAATATCCAAATATCCAAAGGAAGGTGAAAATACTTTGCAGGTAATTCCAGTTATGTTTCAGAACTTCGGTCTAAAGATGAACAAGAAAGAAATTTCCATATGAAAAGTTATCCCAGAACTTCCTATTAGACTGAAGAGGATGAATTACGCTGTCTTTGGAGGTCTAAATACTTGGACGCTCTCAGATTGCTGGCTTACAGCCCTTTAGTTTATACTTTGTTCCCTAGAAATCCACAGAAAATAGATAATAAATAAAGCAGTGTCTGAAGTAAACTGAACTGAAGATGTAACAAGAAGCTAGTAGCTTTTTATAAGGGAACCCTGGGAGAATTAGATAAAATGCTATTCGCCTCGTGATGGTATTAAAAATCCCAAATAAACAAACCCATTTGTGGATATTTGAAATCCTAATGGGATGGGTGACATCTGGCAGGACTGATTTGGCAGAGTTCACAAAAGGGATGAACAATCAGTGAGAGAAGAACCAGTTGGGCAGTCGTGTTAACAAAGGTCTCTGGAGGCTCCAGGGACACCTTCTAGCCCATACAGTCAGTCACAACTTATTTTAATTGGATCTCATGTTAGTTTTATGTTTTTCAGACTATTTTTGTTTTTACTACTATGCTGATATTTCACTATGATTGCTGTGTTGTTTCTTAATTACATTTTCTTTAAGTGCATTTCAAGAGGCCCGATGACAGACCTTATGCCAAGTTATAATTATAAGTGGTATGATTAAGTAGGTTACTGTTGACTTCAGTGGGGTTAGGCTGATTTATGCCAGCTGTTAACCTGGTATAAATCCAGAGCACACTATCTTTATTTCTACTCAGTAGGGATGTGAAGACATCCTTCCTTAGAGCTGAGCAGCCTGAGTCAATGGGAATCAGCAGATACCCGATTCCCCCACTGGCTTTTGTGTCTGATTTGTTACGTGACCTTCGGCAAGTTACTTCACTTCCTTGAGCTGCTAATTTCTTTCCCATACTTATGAAAAACTTCCTCTAGGAGAGACTATATTTTGCTGTCTAGTCTTCTAATGCTCATGCTAACAGTGAGCTTATCCACCCTGCGTATTACTCTGATATAAATAAGTAATAACAATGCCTGTCTGAGATATGAACTTGGTAGGTTGAGAAGTAAATTTCTCCCAGGACACTTTTCCAGTTAATGCATGCCTATATTTATATGAAAAAAGCAAAGCATGTCCTTGAGGGACTATTACCCACCTCCAGCCAGCACACATACCAGTCCCCATGGAATGTCAGTTATGAAAATTACAAAAATAAAACAAAAGGTAAATGCATTTAAGTTTCCAGTTTGATGGATCTGAAAATTCTTGCTGGCTGGAAAGTTTCTCTGTAATGCAGACTTATGCTATTTGATACTTTAAAAAGAAAGAGAGAGAGAAAGAAAGAGAGAAAGAGAAAGAAACTTAAGTAAGACAAAAACATAAATATTTGAAAAGTTGTTACTTTTCATGCTCTTAAGCACTTTTCATCTTAACATTTCTTGACTACATGTAGCTCCACAAGTTGTAAATGAATACATCATCTTGATATGGACTATGTGTCCTTTTGGGCCCTTTTCTCTCAGTTCTTGTGATATTCAAAGGTATTAGCCTTGATGTCTGCACAAATTAAATCACAATATCAGTTGTTATTTCTGAACTAGAAGTTGTTGTCGTTTGTCTCCAAGACCTCTTACTATGTGAAATGTAATGTACTTTACCAGCAATTCCCATTTGCTCAAGACAAACACAGCCATAAGTTATTACCTTATTTGTTCATTAAGCAGTTCTACCCTATGCCAGGGCAACCTGTGTAGCTCTCTATAGCTATAGAAGATGCAGAATTGATACAGACTTCTGTTTTCATATTTTAAGTGTCAATATATCTAAAGAGCAAAAGTAACTAATACATCTTCTGGTCCATTAGTACTTCCTCCAGGCATATGTGTAGCACACCGTTACTGAGTTTCTGCTTGCCTTTTTGCTGGCTAAATTGGACTCTGAGTCCTTCACTAGAAGGCATTTTCTCCAGTCTTTGAATTGGTATATTATTATTCCCTTTATTTCCTCTAATTTTTCAGTGTGCTTTTGAAAATGATAAAGATCAGACCTGTATTCAGTATTCCTGTGCATGTCTCACCAGTGCTTTATACAGACTCAAAAAGATACTTCTGTGTACCAGACCTACTCATTTTCTTCTGACTTATGCAGTTATGAATCACATTGGCCTTTCTGGCCCTAGTTTCACATGAGAACTTGTATTTAATTATTACTTCACTGTGATCCTTCAAGCTTTTCAGGATTTTTTTTTTCCCCAGGAAAGAGAAAAAAAAAAGTTAAAAAGTTCAGAACAAGATGCTGAAGAAAGGAAAGAACTGGAGAGACACACATAAGGCAGTTAAGGTTGGTCTTTCTCTTACCTCTGAATCCACCCCAATCGTATTCTCACCTCAACAAAGACTGCTAATTTCAAAAGCTAAGATTCATCTCTACCATAAAGAGAGAAAAACAAGCACTTTGAGAAAGTGATGCATTCTGTTCTGGGATGGGTTTGTAACATATGCCTGAACTGTCTCAGAGAGATGAATCTCTCTCCATGGTTTTCACAAAAAGATACTACATTTTCAGATAGCTAAATCCGGATGAAATTAATCCATATCAGTCTTTCTTTTCTACCTGCCTCTTTGTGAGTTCTGTAGACAAAGATCTCACTTCTTGGCTTTGTACATGCAATTTTACACCTCGCTCTGTTAAAGTACAATTTATTTTAACAAGCACAGCTTACCAAGTACATATATGTTGGGCTATCCTGTTGTTAACTGATATAGTTCATTTTTCTAAATTATGTATCACCTACCAAGGTTAAAAGAAGTAATATTGTATTTTTTAAAAAAATCAGAGGTTGGAGCAATCCCATATGCAGGACACAGTTAGGAACATTTCATTTCTACTTTATCACAACTTATTTTTAAGGGCTCAGTTTGGACTACATCAAATTTAATGTATCCAGCTTTTATTTTATTTCATGTTGACTTTTTTTTTTCTGTGTTCCAGTATTATTCTTTCCAGGTCCATCTAAATCAGGGATAAAGCTTAACACATCACTTTTAATAATAAAGTCATCACATTTGTATAATTAAAGGCCATCCAGATATGTTTTTCAGAGACTATGAGGGGTTTATTACCCAAATTCCTTAATCTCTCTAGAAAATGTTAGGGCATATTAAATTACCATTCTAGTCCTGGTCTTCTGCACGTTTCCACACACACACTTCTCTCCTCCCCACATGTATACTGTGACCATGTGTCAACAAATTTATGATTTGTCTGTGCAGAGTTTTCACACATAGGCTGGGATGTCTGTGGATAGCTGGCATATTAGCTCCAAAGTGCTCATTCCCCTTCACCAGTGTGATGCAAATAGAGCAAGAGAGGCTGCTGAAGCTGCTATTCCTTCGCTGTGATTTGCACAAATTATTGTACAAAGAGTAAAATTTTGTACCATATGTACACAAATTTAGGGTGCTAGAAGGCCAGAAAAGAGGAAAATAATGTTTCACCATTTTCTTATAATTTCCAAGTTCTCCGCAATAGGTACATTCATGTGTTAATATTTTGGGCTGATTATCATCCTGGAATATTTCTAAAGGCAAGGTTGTTCCTACCCAATCTGTGTGGGTTTTAAGTCCTTTCTCTTTTTCTCCTTTAATGATCAGGAAAAAAGAAAAAAAAAATTGATTGAGTAGTTTCCATAGCAGCTGTGATCCAGGTGGCTGGAACTAGTTACTTAGGACGCAAAATTCTCAGTAATTAGTTTATTTTTAATCTTTTAATTCTTTGGGAGTGAAGTTTGGTGTGTTAATGGGAGAGGTTCTGGGTAGAATTGTCTTGGCTAATGTGCTATCACTGTTTTGTTTTTCTGATGAAGCTGGACCTTGTATGAAAATAAAATCAGTGGAAAAATCTGAAGCAGGGGAGGGTACAGTTTTCATTCTGACTTAAAAGTCCCTAAAGGTCTTTTTTTATATTTTGTTTTTATCGGGAACTTTTTATAACTGGAAACCTGAGGGATTTGGTTCAAAGGGCAGCTTGTGTTCATGCAGAAGGACATACTCTAACACAGAAAAAAAGGCATCAGCTGCAGAATAAGAAGGCATGGAAAATATATTAACTGTGTCATTTTTTTACCAGCTCCTATTGTTGAGGGAGGACTGAATTTGATTATTTTACAATGTGTACATTTGCTGAATGAAAAAAAAAATATATTACTTGATACTCATGTTTCTTAACTTGTCTTCCCACACCCCCTTTGTTTCTAATTCTCCCACTTCTGTTTTTAGTTTTTAAAGCTACTTGTTCAATTTCCTAGTTTGCCAAGTTAAAGCACTGCATTTTTAGCTTAAAATATGAAAATGGATCAGTGTATCACTTCAGTATTTTCCATGTTCTATGAAGTCTTTTTTTTTTCCTTTTCTTCCTGTGGATTAAGGCCAATTAGCAGATGGAGATTTGTGAGCTGGAGAGAGTCCAAGGAGGAGGAGGCATTTCCTTTTAACTGGAGGCCCACTGACTTTACATCTACCATGAACTAAATATTTTATTAGGAAAAAAAAAGAAATCCTTTATATTTTTACTGCCATTTTTCCTCAGCATGCTTTAAAGCTACTAGATTAAACCACTGAAACTTACCTGTTTTCTTGAGCTGAGTTATACTAGGCTGAGAATTAAGAGGGCTCATAATTAGACCACCTACCATACTTCCTATATTAAGCATAGTTTCTCCTTTCCATTAATGAAAGAGACAGGGTAGGTTAGGAAATGCTCAGAATTGCTTTTGGCTATCTTGACTTCACTCAACAGAATTAGCACCCTAAGGAGGATACTCAGGAGATGACTATGCTATGCCCCTACACTAGCTACATAGGCTACAGGTGCATTTACAACAGCATCATAGTTCAGATCAGGCACAACTCTGGAGTGAATCTTCCTGTTGTCCTTATTTAGGGACAACTTTGGTTCCTGACACTCAACTGTCCCAAGGTGCCTTTGGATCATGATAAATGAGAGGGTGAGCTGCAGAATCACACCTACTGCTTTCTCATCTCTAACGGGTTGCCAGTTCATGCGATCAGACCAGAACTAGTCTCAAAGAAACCCCTCCAAAACACTGACAGTAATCATACCATATCCTCAGCACTAACTGTTTCACTCTACAGACTGCCACTGTGGTTGTGCTACTGTAGTCATGGTCTTCAAGGGACAATTCTCTGGTCCCAAATCTTTTCCTTTCTCAAAAGAAAGTCTGACCCCATTTTGGCTAACTACTGGGGGAAAAAAAAAAAAAAAAGAAAAAAGACAGACAGACAGATGTTGTTATGTTGTCCCCTAAACCATTCTAAGCTCTTTCTAGGAAAGTGATAGTTCTTACACACCAAAGGAGCGCTATAGATTATGACAAGAGTGCCCTGACCTTACTAATGCACCTGTGGTTGCCGTGTTAGAGATGATGTAGAATTGCCTTTTCAGAGGAAAAAAAAAAAAAAAAAAAAGTATTGATTGCATGTTCCTCAGTACATATGGACAGATATATACTGTGCAAATGTAATCACCCTAAACCATAGCTCAGAGATTCGTTTTTGGCTCAGATTTGAGAGGATCTTTTCTTTTATTATTTTTAGGATACTCATACATCCCTTCAGCCTTGCGCACACAGCAGTAGGTGATAATGTCAATTTTATTACATTTCATCCTCTTGCAGAGCGCCTAGAAGATTGATGGAGAAGGCCCAGGATGCAGTTCCAGCAGATGCTGAAGGAGGTGGAAGCCTGCATCTTCACTCCAGTTGAGCACCCCTATCACTTGCCCAAGATAAAGCTATGAGAGAGCAATTTTCTGTTGTCTTATTGAATATGAGTCTTTGCATGTGAATGAATCAAGACATTAGACAAAAATAAAGCAATAAGACCCCAAGTCTGGTTCCAGTCTAGATGAAAACTTTTAAGGAAGTTGTCATCTTAGCTGTGTATTGAAAGTACTGAATAAAATGCATAAATCATTTTAAGTGTATTTTAAGCAAAATTATTAATTTGACCTAAACTGGACCTCAGGAATAGCTAGACAATACCCCAAAACTATAATTCCACTGTTATTGCAATTTTGAAAAGAGGGATATTTTTATAACTAGGTTTTTAACCCTTCTATAAGAATGTACACACAACCATCATTGACCTATGCACAATAGCTCATCAAAGTTTTTGTTTGCATTTGTCTGGGTCTGGGTCTTTGGATTTCAGGTAACAGAGATACCCATGTACTGAACCGGAAAGGTCAGAAGGAGCAATATGCAACATCTGAGTCCACACTCCCTCTGCCGCCTCCTTCCTCCTTTGTTGCTCTCTCCGTAACACTCTTCTCACACCCACTGAGTTGCCTGTTTACCTACACCTGCTTTGCAGTGGGAAGCTTCATTTGCAGAGCACTTAACTGTAGCTCCTCATCCTGTCTTCACTGACCATTTCTGTTCCATATCCTGATCATCTTGTCTTTAAAAAAGTCAGGCTGGTGTGAACAATACCTTCTTCCACACCTAAGAAAGGGAACATTTAAAGCTAAAAATGCTTTCTTTTCTTCTTTTTTCTCTAGAAAAACTCTTGTTATCTTACATAATGTTACCAGCTTGATTTTGTCTCCTTATAGAAGATCAAACATCACTTTTGTTCAAATATAGCTCTGAATGTAAAAAGTGCTGTAGCTGCCGATAAATAGGAGAGGGCAAGAAGGTGAAGAGTTGCTTGACTGCTTAAAAAAACCAACAACAACAACAATTTTGGGTCTATTAGGACATTAGGAATCAAGGAAATTTTTCACCCTGAAGCACCCATCTGTGCTTGCAAACATAAACATGTGAAGGTGAGAGGTCTCTCTGTTATTCACTTAAGACAGAATGAGACAGAATCCATCCAGCTGAGCTAGTTCTGTTACTTTGAACCCTCTGGTAAAATTAAAGACCAGAGTGCTTTATCATGTAAATGCTGAGTTTCTTGGTTTATTCTATCATTCTGCTTTCTCTCTTCTCCATGTATTTTTGAACTGTGCCTTGAGAGAATCTTGCTCTATCTTGTTCACACAGTAAAGTGTGAAGAGTGTTAACAGAACAGGTTTTTTTACTCTAGCTACATTTGTGAAAATTAATTTAAGTCTGTTGCAACAATAATTTAACCACATAAGTATTTATAAAGCACTCCATGCAGTGGGAGGTTTGAATGTTTTAAATACTTCTACCTGTATCCTCCAAAAAATGGAACAGTCATGAAATGTGTATAGAGGGTGCATAAGAAGGATCATTTCTGCTGAAAAAAACCCAAATCATATTTAGATTCTGGTTTGGACTGGAGAGTTGCTGAGTTGCTTAGTTCTGAAAAATTAGACTATCACTAAGGTACCATCCAGCTTCAATAATTTATTCTTCCTAATACTACTTAGGTTCTCACCTTCTCAGGTACAAGAATCCTGGATAAAAAAAAAAAAAAGTAACATGTAATCTCCCTCTCCTCCATCCACTTGCCTTATTTCCTACTGCAGTCCCCAAACTAGGACAAGAAAAGAACATCTCTTTCCTTCTCTCTCCCTTGAACTCTCAGGGAACTGTATCCCTGTCCTACCTTGCTTTCCTTTCATATAAATTATCAACGAGATTAAGGAGATGACTGTGGAAAGGCTCGAGGGATACGAAAGCCAGTGAAGCTATAGTAATTTGCCACAGCTGAGGATCCAGCATCTGAGTCACCCTTTTGTCCCTATTGCAATGAACTCCTCTCCCTCCACAGCCCTGTGTTCTGCAGCCTTTTCCAAGGAAATTCCTGTTATTTTTTCAAGGAATGATAGTCTCCCATGATGGATGTTTATTATACTAACATAAATAGAAATACAATTTTATATATATATATGTATATATTTGTGAGAAGAAGGAGTCAGAACTGCAGTTGGCATACACAAACCGGCATTGATAACAATGCTTTGGAAAAAGGCTTTCATTAAAAATGATCGCATATGGATAGATAACTCTATACAGAGTTAGTTCTGTATAGGTCTGTTTTCTCTGTGACAGGCCAATTCTATTTTATCTAACCTATTTTTGCTCTCCTTTGGGAAAATCAACTGTCAAAATACTGTTTTTTTTTTTTACTCAAAATGAATGTGAATTATTTTCAATTTTCATCAGGTGCAATATGTTTCATGTTTTACTGCTGTACTCTTGGAACATGACCTAAATGAAAAAATAGAGAAGACAATATTAAAAAATAGAAGCAAATATCAAGAAAATGCTGTAGGTTTAGCATCATTACTAATTTGAGCAGTAGCTTCCTATCCTAATAAGATAAAATTTAATTTAAATTGGATTCAGAGCACAGGTGAACCAACCTATACTCCTCCACTATCTTAGATGCCAGTAAAAGTCAGTAAAAGTCAGTCTGGCAGACAGCAGTTATTTCATAGTTATAAATTGTCAATCTTGCTCAGTGAAAAAGTATTAACAAAGCTTGTGGAAGTGGCAGATACCACTTCTTTAGGTAATATCTTATCTCCTGTAGATACTGACAGTTTTCAAGCTGAGGTGTATTTTGCAGAGAGCAAGGTCTTGATGATATGAGCATATTGTACTATATAAATAATAGCTTCTGTGAGGGGGTTTTGGCACATTCTTCCTAGTGCCAGATTCTTATGCACAAATGCTTGTGTGGTAAGGGAAAAAAAGCACTTGCATTTTTCATACAGGATTTGTTCCTGTCAGACTGTCAACATTTAAACAAACAAAATAATCTGTTTTGTCATCATTCTTGAGTGCAGTAAACTTTTGAGAAAAGGTTTGCCTCAAAAAAAAAAAGAAAAAAAAAAAAAAAGGAAGAAGGGGTAAAAAAGTATGAGTTTGAAACAACTTATCCATTTTTTTTTTCAGTTGCCCTTGCAACATCAACAGAAACTTTTTATCAAAGAGAGAGGATTACCTCCAAGGTCCCATTCTGCCATTTTGTTTTTATTGAAGTCATCCTTACTGTGGGATAGTGCAGAAGACTAGAGTCTGACATCCTTTTACCTGTCCATTGCAGTAGTAGAAAAAGTGCTGCCAGAGCTGCCCAAGCCCCACAGCTGCTCATTGTCCCCCTCAACCTGAGGAAACCCATCTTTGCAAGCAGTGTTTCTTTGGTTGACTTCCTAAGTTACTTTGGGAATGAATCACCATGATTTGCTTACCTGGATTAAATAATCTTAGCTATTTTGCTTCACTTTAGTCTGGGATGGGTTAGGAAGCAGCCACAGGAACAGCTCACCCTGAATGCATCCAACCAGGAAGGCAATTGCTGCCAGGAAAGCAGCAGCAGCGGGCTAAGGAAGGCTTCATGTGGTTTCATCAGCACCATCATTTGTCGTTTAGCATCTGACTGACCCTCATGGAAAACATGGAGAAAAAGCAATTAAATTAATGATGTGATGCAGTAGTTGAAGAACGCTGAATGTTGCTTCATTCCTTTCATTTAATTAATTAATTAAGGACCCCTTAAGGACCTTAATTAAGGGCCTCTCTTGAGGTCCTTACCTCAAAGGAAGGTGCTGCTTTGCAACTCATAAACAGAAAATCAGGTTAGATTGATTGAAGAAATACATAACAGCAGATTATTTGTCTTGACTCAGCACTTGCCAGTATGATTCATGTTTAACTTTTCCTGATGCTCACAAATTAAAAAAAAAGTTAGTTTTATTTGTTTTGACACAAAAGTTATTTTGCTCCAGCATACAGAAATAAAGTACAAACAAAATTCCAAGTTCCCATATTAGTTTTGAAGTTTTCAGGGGTGTTTTCTCTCTCTTTGGACGGCTTTATCCCATTTACTGCCAAAAAGTTCTGAAAAAGAAGAATTAAGTGTGACAATTCTACCTTCTCTTCATATTTTTGTCACACTTCCACATTGTAGATAAGTAATGAAATGATTTTCTTCTGGAAAAAAAAATGAGGAAAAGAATAGGTTTCTTCTTCTTCTCTTTTAAACTCCCGATTTTCCCATACATTTCCTGTCAATAAAAGCTAGAACTTTCTTTTAGTTTCCCAACAACACAAAACACCTTTATTTTTTAATAAAATATTTTGGTATTTTTAAAATAAATAAAAAATGTTCAATCCAATGCCAGGGGTAGGTACTTGACCCATATCTGTCACCCCAGCTATGGTGGCATCTGGTAGGCAAGAGCAGTGCTCTCCAAGCAGGAGCTCACAGGTCTCCTGTGCTGAAATCATCCTCTCTTGACTTTACAAGGAGCATACAGAGGCACATGAGTTCAGTGCCAAAAGTAAGACATGAGAATGCCTTCTATATCTGAAAATAAAGTTGCTTTTCAAAACAGCATGTGAAAAACACAAGACTGAGGTAAATACTAAAGGAATATTTTATTACAGTAAATTCTGCTGACAATGTTTCTGCTTCCTCAGAAATGTCCCAGACCTGTGTCATCATGCCTAGATATATTGCCAATGTGATCCTTTTCTTAGAGTTTACAGAACTTATTACAAACATGTGAATACCATGTGTTAATGTTAAGTATGACTCTTACTTGACCTCCTAACATAGTATTTTTCTTTTCCCTTCTCTGGAGTTTAAACATCACTCCATGGGCATAGTACCTTCCTAGAAGGACACTATTGAGAATTGGCAGAGAAACATCCATTATTTTTTTCTCTGTGCCTTAGTTTCAAATTCAGACAAAAAGCCATTTTCTTCATCCCTTCAATTCAATATAACTTACTAAGGCGATCTCTGGCCTTATGTAAACCATTAGATTGCATTCAGAGAGGGAAGATCTGGTGGCTTCTATAAGAAGTGTTTTACATTCATAGGTACAGTAAAAAAGGGCAAACAAAGTAGCAGATTGCAAAAGCAGAGGCAGAATATAAAGCCAAAGATGTGATTTTATGACCAATGTAAAGAACTGGTGAAATGTAATCCATCTGGAAGGTATTACAACCCTGAAACCAATAAAATCCGGACAACCATGAGGAACTGACCATGTCTGACCTGTAAGTTTTCTGCAGAAATACTGAACTGATCCTCAGTAAAAGGAGAGGCAAATATCTGAGTTACACTCCTGTTGTATGTCTTTGTATCTACAGAAGTTTGGCAAAGCTCAACTAAAGGGATGCACAGCAGTGAAAAACTTCACAACATGAGGGGTAACTCAGAAGCTCGAATGAATGTTTTGAAGTGTCTTACAAAATCTTATTTTAATCTTTGAACAGTCAGTGTTAGCACTTGAGCAGTTGGAGTTTTGTTGGATGAAAGATTTTACTCTGTAATAGCTGAATGGAAGACGAAGAGTTCTCTTTCAGGAGCTTATCTTAGTGTAACAGTAGGATATTTATAGATGTTTTCTCTATAGGCATCACAGAGAGGACTACTGTAATGATTTTCTTTAGATGGCGTTTTTCAACAATAACCATACCTGGGAGAGCAACTGACCTTTTACATTCAAGGAGTACTCGTCCTGATCTATCTAATGTTATTATCGTCCTCCAGGCTGGTCAGAGCTCCCTGTTCAGAGCTATGTATCTATGGTTGAGCATAATAAAAATCATCAACACTAAATCCCAAGAAACAGAACAAGGCATAATACCTGGAATGTTCTGTGCAGTATGTCCAGTCAATTTCCTGGAGGTTTCCAGTTTCAGGGCAATTTCCTGATAGCTTTGAGTTTTAGCACTTTCAGGTACAATTTCAGTTTTTTAAAAAAATAAAAAGGTAAAGCCTAGAAAGCACAAAAAGAAAATGGTACTTTTGCACAAGGGAATGCTCAGTTATAACACAAGTCTATCACAAAACAATACCATGTGATTGCATCACAGACTGTTTCTGCATGATTTATATGTTCTTGAAGTACTCAGTACCATTCTGTAAGAAATATAATGTATTATTTCCAGGCAAAACACTTTATTAACTTGCAGTTAAGGTTTAAAGCATTTAGTGGTTATTCAGTCAAAGATATCTTTACAGGGTACTGAAATATAGCCATAAGAAAGTCTAGGTTCATTTTACATAAAGAGAAAAGCTTAAAGAGAAAAAAAGTACTAGAAGATAAAAAAACAGCTTTTGTATTTTATTTGTGGTGGTCTTGATCCTGTTCTTCAAATAAATAGAAAAGATGACTTATCCATACAAACAGATACTTTGAAAACAATTTGGAACCCCACAGTAGAAGCTAGCACCTCTATGCGTCTTACCATCAACCTTAAAGCATGGAATATTATGCTTTTATAATGCTTCTAAATGCTTCACAGCATCTTGCAATCTCTCCTCAAACCTAGAAATGAGTCCAAAACACTGTGAAAGACTGTATCCTCTAACATATGAATACACAATATCATTTTTGTTGTGAATATATCAAGTCTGGTTTCCATGGGAGAATTCCATCAATTAGAACAATAAATTATGACTGCATAGCTATAAAGTCTCTTACCAATGATAAGACAACCCACATAAAACTGATTAAACATCCTTGGATTTAAAGTCTTTTGTGTTCTACTCACTCTCCCAACTCACCCCTAAAAATAAAACAACATATATCTGGTTTGACGTCAGAAATTATGTGGGGTTTTTTATTTAGTTCAAATCAAACTATAGAGTAGTCAGAAAAAAAAAAAAATCTGACTTCATCCAAAAGCTATAGCAAAACTGGAGTCTTTCCACAATACCATTTTTCATTGTTCCATGTATCACACTTTCTGATACAAGAGATTTTGCAGCCAAATGGGGTAGTTCAATTACTTCAGTGAGAATGTATTATTTATTGACCTAAAGGTCAAAGGGGATCATGTGATGCAGGGAGTTTTCAGGAGGAATGATGATCATTTGTCAAGAAAGAAGAAATGTACGTTGGCACGTGAGGTTATTACGCTCCTCTTGATCACAGTTTGACCTTTCTTTCACTGGAACAATACATCACCCTAAGGGAGAAGGAAACAGGACCCAATCCACAAACAGGCAGGACATTTAAGGTGATGATTACAAGAGCTGAAACAAAGGAATAGATGAGAAAAAGATACATAAGCACACATATACATTCAAGAATACAAGACATTTTTGTTAGAGTGATTAGTCCTTTCAAAAGTGGAGAAGAATTATCTTTAAAAATAAGAATTCACCTTTTTTCTTTTTTTTTTTTTTTTTTTTTTACCCTTAATCCAAACATTTGGAAGTTTGGCAATTCGTAGAAAAAATATCTGAATAACTCTAATTATTCTACTAAGCCCAGACTCCCACATTGTTTCATTTATTCCCTTCTAGCTATCTTGCAAGATGTGTTCATATCCTCATGTCAGGGAAAGATGAAGGAAAAGGTACCCAGAGTGCCCAGTAAGCCAGAATTGGTTACTTCTGAGACACCAACAGTGTATATTATGGAGAATTAGGAGCCACAGGGCTGCTCTAGCTCCGTAGCAGGGCTGCTGGCTCAGCTCTCCATGAGTCTTGATTAACTGAATTGCCAGGTGGAATCATCTGGTGACTACTGATTGGGGCCTTAATAACGAAGGTGTGATTATTGCCAATAGTACATTTTGTGTAATCAGAACTGAGAGAGGGGAAGAAAGAACTATTTCTGTAGCCAAAGCCAATATAAGCACCGTGAATTTTATTTGGGTGCAGTCTCCATATGTGACTACTTGAAATAGGTCATGTCCCAAAGTGCCCTTTTTTAAAGGGAATTTACAACGAAATTTAAAGAGAATTAGGAATTCAGCCTGAGAACAAAACAGAGTTAGCTTTTTTTTTTGGTCAGAGTTGCTCCTGGATGAGCACTTATAATGAGTAGGAGGCCAGAAATTTGGTGCTCGTAAAAACATGTTAAGATCTTGAAATACACGGACAGAAAATGGGTGAGAGAATTAAAGACCTCAGATATAGGCTGTTATTATTATTATATTCTCTTTTCATTTTTGTCCCCTAATTGTGTTGTATCTGACTTCTGTGTTCGCCATTTCCAAATCTCAGTCAATAATGCCAGAAAATAAATAGAAGATAAAACAACATGGAATATGATTTTCCCATAGTTTTTCAGATTTGACTATAGAGATGAAGAGAAAAAAACTGTATTATATTATATTGAATTGAATTTATAGAATAAAATAAAATCTTTTATCAAGGAAATAGCCTCCTGTGCCTTCTAGAAAATAATATCCTGGCTCAACTGTCTCACAGAGAAATCCTTCCAAAAGCTTCAGTTAGATCAAGATTTCCCCACAGCTTTTCAAAGTAATTTTAATATTCAGTAGACCACTATGTCAATCCTACTCAATTCTGTTTCATCTCTATGCACTTGTATGAAGATACTCAGTGAAAAGGAACTTCTTGCATTCATCTTTCCCTGGTCATAGTTACCATAGAGCAGTCCATCACATTTCCAAACCTTAAAACATTTATCCTTTACCAGCTGTAATTCAGCGAGTTTACTACTTCTTCATTCTTGTTCATGGAAAAAAATCATAAGGTTACATATAAGGAAGCAAAAAATATTTAATAACTTTCTATGTTCTTAAAGCTAAAAAGAATTTACCCCAAGTCCTTAAGGATATAAATCTAAAGAATCTGAGAGAATCATGCTATATTTTCTTCATCTGCTTAATTGCTAGGATTTCAAAAGGAAAATAAAAGATTCAGGGAGATGCAGAAAAATCACATATGTAAAAGCAAGCACAGCATTTAGCAATCTTGGAAGGTCCTAGTCTCTACATCTTGGATTCCTTCTACCTCCAGGAAACTAATGCAAAACTAACACCTGCAATGAAGATTTTCCACATCTCTTCAGCTACCAAAAAAAAATAGGTGGAAGGAATAATTCAGGCTTGCATTCCTTCCTCTGAGGCTGCTGGTGATGGTTCACGGGAGGTGGATAGGGTCAGATGCAGGTGGTTGTGCTCGGGTATCTCTTGCCCTGTACTGATTTTTTAATAGCTGCAGTTTCATCTTCCCTTGGTTTTTTAAGACATAAATAGGTGAGTTTCTTTGAAGAATATGAAACTTTTCAAGATAAGAGAAAGGGAAGGAACTTAGACAGAATTTAGTGGAAAATTAGGGATGGATAGAAATTTCAAAGATTCATTCTGACATTGTTTGGAAGGAAATTTTTCCATGTTTTGCCTCTAAGCTGCATTTTTTTTATACACTGTTCTAAAGCTAAAGAATTCAATTAACAAAGCCATGTAACTCCAAAAGTAAATCAAAGACACCATGCTGGATTTAATCAAACATTTTGACTTGGCTCAGATGAAAAAATGAGGGGGGTTGTTCTTCTGAAAACAAAGGAAAAATATCATTTTGGGCTCAGCCCAAATGACTACTCCCTCCAGACTTCCCATGTAACCATCAAGTCCTGTTCCAATACCACAAAGCTGTGAGTCAGAGGGCCTTTCAGTTGTTTCCTATTGCTAGGGAAATGCTAGCTGCTATTGCTGAAATTCTACTCCAAGCCTTTTCCCCTCTCCTCATCCCCATTTTAGTAGACACCATGCTTAAGACTTTGAAAAGAAAGCAACAAAATCAGTTACAGAAGTCTCTTACCATGTCCTTCAGCACACACAAAAAAAAAAAAAGTCCAGGATAAGAAAATTACTTTTAAGCATTCAAGATCTAGCACATCTGTGAAGCTGTCTCCTCTCAAGCAGCATTATGACCAGTATTGCTTGAAGCACAAGCAGAAAGGCCTTTGGAGGAGGCCCTGGTTCATGGGCCAGATGTGGTCCTCTGCCCTGACCCTTCTCCATCCCAACTCCCTGCACTCCCCTGTGCTGCTCTGCTGCTCTCAGCAGGCAGATGGCATTTTCACTATGACCTCTCAGCTGGTCCCCAAAGCATAAGAATGATGAGATGACAATATTTTACAACCATGGCATCTCTGAAATACTGAGACCAGATCATCCCTAATTAGGATTGCTCTGAAAGATGTAACATAGCTTAGTGGGAGGATCTGTGAAATCAGCAAAATTTGACCTGTCAGATAGCTGGAAGTGGGACCTTCCTGGAAACTTGTTTAATCAAGTCTTTGCATAGATGTAGCTGCAGCTCTTTTCCTTGTTTTAATAAACAACAAAAAGAACCATAAAATATATATTTTTGGCTGGATTAGGAATAATTTGGGTATAAGAGGAGTGGAAAACTGATCAACAAATCTAGCACTCTATCCATTTTCAAACTTATCCCGTTTGTGATGAACATAATAAATTCTATGTTGTAAATGTATCTAACTTGACTAAAGATATATTTTTCTTCTGTACTTTCTTTAATTATCACTGTATGATACCAGGTTATTTGAGTATCTGGTAATATTCTCTGTCTCTTAGGGAAGAAACTGAACAAAGAACAACAGATCCTGAATTTGCTGCTCCAGTCATTGCATAAATAGGAGCTGTTCAATTTAGACCATTATGCAAGATTCAGAGACTGTCTTATTGATTAAAAACGCATGTGAAATAAATGAAAAGCAGCTTCCCTAGCCTATAATCAATGTGCCATATATTCACTCTCAGCAATGTTCCTATTCCCAGGGCAAAGTCCAAGTGTAGAGCCTATTTTCCCTACAGTCTGCATCCCATCCCATCCTCCAGTTCTGCAAAGCCCCTAAACTTTGTAGAAGTTGTACAATTGTGGAAAAAAATGGCAAAACTATCTGCCTCAGTGTGATGGCTGAAAGGCATGACAAAAAAATCATTTTGCAAAAAGAGAATGTTTTTGACAAGGAGAGGTATCTATCAAAGAAATATTCCCCAGATTACAATTCATATTCTCTTTACACATATTTATGGATACAGGTGCAGAATGTGACAGCAAAAGGAAAGGGATGTGCATGTGAAGAGGGAGTAATCAGGCAAGAGTATGCAATGATCTTGTATAGAAAATGTAGAACAGAAGGCATATATGGAGGGGAGAGAGGGGTAATATACCGTGTTACACAAGGAAACTTAAAAGCAGATTAAAGCAACATTCCAGCTGCATGCTTCACAGCTCACATTTACTCATTACTGCTTAAATATCAAACACTGAAACACATCTGGTGAAACTCACATTCTGATGTCTTTAAAAAACATATAAAACCCCATGAAACAATGAAACCACAACGTGAAAACAGCTGAGGGGCTGCCTATAGTTAACTTGATTCTCAGGAAATAATAAGGATTTGATCTCGCCTTTCACTGAACACCACAAATACCCACTGAGAACCAAGACTTGGTTAATGTGGGATCATGCCTATAACGTGCTGCTTTCAAGAGGCACTATGAAATGAAGAAAATGGGTCAGGTTAAAGGGGAGCATTTGTGTAAAGCAGTGTCACTCTGTAAGAAGCATGTCGTTGACTGTGCTCTCATAAATCAAGGCATCAGAAGTGGTATCCTGAGAGGGAGGCCAGAGGGAGAGATTAGTGGTTTGCAATAATATCCCTGCATTATCAGCTATAAGTAGTGCTGGCGCAGGTGGAATCTCATTCTGCCCAGGCAGGGGAAAGGCTGTCCTCCTCCCACAATTTCATCAGCACTCAAAGCTCTGCAAACACACCGCCAAGGGGGTACTGGCATAAGCAGAAAACTCAGTAGCAAGAATCTCAGCTCATTTTAGTGGCTTTTCTTCTGGTTCCTACCAGGGAGAACAGGAATGAAAGACTAATAGTAATCCCGGTCACGTAGCTGATCACACTTTTCCAACAAACAGAAGCGTTTGGCATGTGCATACGCTGCCAAAATCCCTGAAAAAAATCTATTTAAACAATTCCACTTTTGAAGAAAGAAAAGATTTTGAGTTAGTTCAGATTTGAACAACCAACTCTCAGGTGCTTAAGCTGAGGCAGGTTAGTCCTTCACAAAATGACTAATATCACTCAGGATTTCCTTAATAATCTGGGGGGAAAACTGTTATCTCCAAAAGCAATTCATCTCATCATGAGGGTAGTATCTAAGACGGTCTGAACAAATTAAAGGCCCGTTTTAATCCAGATACTATAATGTCACTAAAGACAGCTATCTCAGACTACATGTCTAAAGCTTAGCTGGGTTAAATGATGTTCTTTCTCATTAGTAATAGGCTATGTAATTTAACTATGCTGTATACCACTTTGCATATTGTACAGCATTTCAACCCAAAATATCAAAGAAATAATACAATGATCTTTGATCTTAATGATGCCTTACTAAATTGTACTTTCAGGTTAAAGTTTGATTTTTTTGCTCCACAAGATCATTTTTTCAGTTGTGGAATATCCCACAGTTTGGAATCTCATATATTTCACCATCACCAGGGCAAGCCTAGTCGCTCTCTATCAGCAAGCACTCTCTAGCAGATTTTCTAAATATCCACTCTTTGTATTAGTCTGCGACCCTTCTGAATTCTGTATCATTAGGAATACAGAAAAATCTATTTTGCTCATTTTTTTTTTATTTTCTTAGAGTCTTTTTTTTATCTAATTAGAAATGATGTGATGCAAATAAATGATTTATTTACTTCTAGAATGGAAAAAAAAAATCTATGTTAAAAATGAGTGCTAAATTATCCATAAAAGAAAAAGAAAACCCACGACACTGAAGAAAACTATCCCCATATTGAATATCTACTCATCTGTTATTAATGTCTGATAATTTTCTAACTAATGAATTTACACAATAAGAAAATGGAAATTATAATCTCGCATATGAGTACAGAACACTGAAGAGTATATATTAACATTGACCAGAGAAAATGAGATTTAGGGCTTTATTATGAAAAGCATATGTTACTTGCTTTTAAAAACTCTAAACTGTCAAATCCAGGTTCACTGCTATATTCATTAAAATAAACCATATAGGTGATATTAGGTGAGGAGGGAGAATCGAAAGGGAATCTAAGGTACTATTTTACTACTTGTTCTTTGACTAACCAGAGGGTTCTTCCTGCATCCACTCTAAGGCTGATAATGATACTCTGTGCCTGGAGTAATAAAAAAGATAGGTGAGGGAGGTATTTTTTCATTCTTTGTACTCTCCAGGGTAATCGCAGAAGCAATACAACAAAGGAAAGTGGATTGGAAAGCCATCCATCTCTAGGACTCAAATTAATGGTCTTACACATCTAACACAAAGGCTGTGCTCTTCTCTTACTCATTTGCCTGTTACATTTTGAGGGGTAAAAATAAACAGGGAAAAGGTAAAAGAAACACCAGGGTTGCTTCTGTGCTGACCATCCATGAGAAATTTGTTTTGAATTCTAATTGTTAGAGAGGAATAATAACACATTGCTGTGCAGAGTTGGCCCAACAAGGTCATTCAGTGGTTTAAGAAAGGCAGTTACTGTTCTTGCAGAAGAAAGATCCCAGGTTTCCCAGTACATGGCAAACCCAAACAACAAACAGTGGAAAAAATAGGGCAATATCTAGCTTCAATGACATTATAACTAAAACTCATCTTTAAGTGAGACAGGACCCAATTTTCACTCTCACTAGGACTAACTTTTGTTTTAATAGGTTGGCACATCTGCTTTCATAGTTTTGTGCTATGTAGCTGATTATGGGATTCATTCCTAGTGGTTCAGGAATGCCATATTTAGAAGGAGACATAGCCTAAAGGCATGAAAGACTTGCCTTTAGGCTGCTGCAGAACCTGCAAGCACCTCCTGCTCAGCACAGACCTCCTCTTTCTTCTGCCAAATGACTATAAGACAAACTTCCTAAAGAGATGGTAACTACACAGCAAAGTCTTCTTGTGGTGGTCCCCCACAGTGACTGAAAAATATGAGAAAGAATAGCCTGGTATCATTGAGCAGGGCTGCAAAAACGAGGCACGGGCTGATTATTTCATAAATTTGCTTTTTTGTTTGAACCAAAAAAGCAGATTATTACACTGAAAAGCAGAGTTTTGTCTTCCCACAGATAAATCTGCCACATTCTTAGCAAAAAAACATATTGATACTGCTGTCTAGGGGAGCTGCCATGGAAAAGGAAGAAACCCAAGAGTATCTGTAGTTTGTCAAGAAAAGGCACAGAAAAATGTTAAGACCGGCTCAAAAGTTATAAGATTTTCTTTAAAGTAGAAAGCATAGAATTGTCTCCATTTGTCTTCTGCTTTCTTAGGCTCAGCTCTGCTTTTCTGCAATTTATTGGTTTTTAAAGGAAAGCTGAAAATCTCAAGTAATCATATTTCCCAGATAGCAGGCTTCAAGGAATTTATAGGGGGCATTACAATTCATATTTATAAGGCCAGAAGGCATCACTATGATGATCTACCTCCTATACAATACAGGTCCACTGGAGTGAATTCAAATTTGATGTTTGAATTACGAGCAGTCTTGACTTGCCACGGAACCCATCATAGCCACTGATACGTAGTTACAAAGATCAGTTACACTTTTTTTTCCTAGAAAACACAAGACTAATTCTCCTTTTCCTGTGCTTAGCTTTCATCTGCAGCCATGGGATCATGTTATAGCACTACTTGCTGCAGAGACTTCTGCTGCAACACTTGACCTGCTGCTTCCTGCACTGAAAGTTGATGGTCTGCAAGTAGGGGGAAACTACCAGAAATGTCCCCAGCAGAAGAGGAGGGGATGCCAGAGCATAGACAGGGGAGAAATATGGACTCGGGGGGCTCCTGCAGCAATTCCTGTGAGTGCTTCTCCCAGTCTCTGTGTCAGAGTTTGAGCCCAGGAGCTATTCCCACATACAGGATATTCCATCTCCAATAGAAAGCCTTTACTTATGCCCTACCTGCTAAGAGAACCATATAGCTCTCCATCTCATCCACTGTTTATTATATCTTCAATATTTCTGTCTCCTCTATATGGATCAGTTATAACTTTATGGGATTTTTAATTTATGTAGAGCACAGATAGAAACATTGGATTGTAAAGGGACAAGAGCCAAGCCCTGTGTAACCTGAGACACCTTCTAGCCAGCCAATGTCCAATCCATTCACTGTGTGTTATTTACTGCACTTAAATAAGTTGTTCTACAATATCAAGTTAAATTTAATGAGAAATTTATGTACAGTACCATATTATTATGTGAAGACTATTATTTATATCAACCTGAATGGCATTTTAATCTAAAAAGGTACCAAATTAGTTAAAGGAAATTTATTTTCCGTAACTCCATATTGCTTGCTATTAGATATAATATCCTTCTTTATTTCGTTATTAGTCAAGCCTCATACCATCTGTTTCATTGTTTTTCCTAGGCTAAATTTGAGACTGATAAGCCTGTAATTCCCTGTGTCTTTCCCCTCCCCCTTCTTCAATATTGGCACAGCTTTAGCTTTCTACCACTTGGCTTCCTCACAGCTGCAGATTTATTGAAAAATAATTTAATTTAAAAAGAAAGACTATTAGGAGCAAAATTACAATATATGTAATTGTTACTTAATTCCTGAAACTTAACTTTAGTTAGTTCTTTCAGAATGAGGATTGAACTATGTATAATTTAATCTGCATAGTGAAAGTTATTCACTCCTGTTAAACAAGTAAATATACTTTGTAAAAATCCTCTGCTAGCAATAAATGTACTTAGTATTAGAAAATAATTTGATTTCCCATAGTAAGGCATTTACACATATTTTGGTTTTCTCAATGTTCTTTATATATATATATATATATCTCCCGGACTTTAGAATGAGTAAAAAGAATGCACCAGGGAACAAAAAGGTTTTATTTAATTCTCCAAAGTTTTTAATATTGTCTATTTTCATTTCTAATAAGTATGAGAATAAAGCCTTTTGTCTAGAACACATCGTTCTCCTTAACTCTTAGACATAAGTTTTCTCATGTACATTATTTTCCTTTAACCACATTCTACAATTTTATTCACTATTCATTTCTATTTACTATCTAGTTAGCTTCTATTTTATTGTTTTGTGCCTTCAACAATGCCAGTAGGTAAAGACTGCTAGAACTCAATAAGACTCCCAGACACATTTTATGTGTATGTAGGAAAATACTGTATACCCATTAGAATAGAGGGAACTGAAATATCTTGTAATTTTGTGTCAATTAAATGGTAGCATCACTAATATAGAATAAGAAATATGCATATAAGAGATTATTTGTAAAGTATATTCAGTAAAGTGCAGCTGCTAACATATTCAGAGACATGAGTTCAGCTCCCCATATACCAGGTTTCTCTCCCTCTTTATGTTTTGGAGAAAATTACTGTTCAGATCTTATGAGCTTTGGCTTGCCATCTTGGGGAGGGGAAGGATAGCAGAGATACCGTATCAAACTGGAGTCTGCAGATGCCAAGGGGAGGACAATCTTGGAGGGTGCCATAGGGGATAATCACAGAGCAGCAGCTGCGGCTGAACAAGAAGGCTTTGGCAGGCAAATATTGGAAAGGATGAGCAATTTAGACCTGATTCATTCAAGGGTGGAGTAGGGATGAGCTACCTGCAGAGTGTTCACAGTTACTAAAATCAGAATTTGTAACATGTTAACCCATGTTCATTTCTGTCTTCTTCTCAGGCAAATAAATTATCCTATTATAGGCATTCTTGATTTTTCTTTTTCTCCCATTCTCCTCCTCTACACATTTGAGACAAGGCATTTTTACCATTTAAAAATATTTACACAAGAATCTCAGTTTTTGGTTGAGAATAAATAAGGGAACATACAAAGTTTCCAACCCTGCTTCAAGTTTGGCTGGAAGAAGAAATAAAAATATACTCTCATTGTCCAAAACCTGAATAATGTTACAAATAATTTCTCACTGTTTCTAAACCAAACTTGTCAGTCTTATCTGTAGGCAAATTCATGATGTGTGAACTCCTAAGAGTTAAAACTGGCATTTTTCAGTGCAAGGGCCAACTCTTTTCAGAAGTGCCTCAAGCTGAAACCTGGGCTCACGCAGCTGTAAAGGGTTAGAATGGAGCAGGGAGTTAAAGGACTTTTTAGCTCTCAGCTCCTGCCCTCATGTTATGGTAAAATTAATTCGCCTTGTGGCAGACACTTACTCTCCCACACTTCTGAGCCTGTAAGACAGATGTCAAGAGCCATACGAAGGAAAAGTTGTGATGTTGCAGCTCATGCAAAAAGCGAGTGCTGCTGTGTCTGAAATCTCATGATCCGTGATCCGTCTTATGTAAGTACATCTCTATCGCATGATTCATATGGAGAGTATCCACCTAAACCATGACTAGATGCAAGATGAGAAAAAGGGGAGGAATGGGAACGGAGTGGAGAAGTGTCTGATACCTGATTTTAATTAGATAAAGCTTTGAATTTTCCACCTTCTTTTGGAACAAGAGCTTGTCTGTCTTGCTTGAATGATAATAAGGATAACTGTAGATAGAGACCAAACTCTATTCACATGAACTCTTATTCCCTTCCTGTTTAGACAAAAAACATTTACATTTCATGAATCCTCTATTCCTCTACTTGTACTGCCTTCTTTTCTTCTTATGCCTATAATTACACCTACATATTTTGATGTTTTATATCCTTCCCTTTAGATAAACAGCAGCAGGTAGAATAATTGGCTCTATCATTTCAGAGAATGTCAGATGACATTCTAACCCACTTTCTCAGCAATTTGGATATGGGTGTATTGATGATAAATCCACCTATTTCAGATGATCATCTTGAACCCTGCAAAATCTGTAAAAACCCATCAGAAGATAATGACAAGGCAGTACAAGTCTTGTCTGCAACATACTTCATCCTTATCTTACATATGCTTTACTCTAACTAGCAGTGGTAACAATAGCAGTGATGACAGAGAGGCACAAGTTTCAATGCAGACTGTATAGGGCTTCCTGATTCCTGAAAAAGGAAACTGAAAGGACTCCAGGAGAACAGAAAGATGATTAGATGAAGCAAAAGATGCACCAAAATGTCTCTGCTATCCATATTCACCACCATTGTTACCCATGCAATGAACAATACAGATGGCATAACTATACCTGTTTACCCTACAGTCATATGTCCCTTTCACAGAATAGAAAAATCCTTGATTCCCTGAGGTTATTCCACTTGTTATTTCATGGAGAAACTGTCATCAACTTATTAACCATTCCAGCCACTGCAATAGTTTGGGTTCTGGGAAAGCAGACATTTATCTGTGTAGAAATAAGAGAGTGCAAGACTCTTGAGCTCATTTTACAGAAATGCCAAACCACAGTCCTATTTTAAGACTTTTTTTTTCCAGAAAATAAAATGGTAGCAATTACTGGTAGTAGCCAGCACTGGTGGAGCATGACATGATTGAATCTGCGGATGCAGAACCCTAAATGCAACATAAATTAGGCATTTCAAATCAACAATTTGCATTTTCCCTCACCTTTCCTGCTGACAAGTACCATTTATTAACTATGTAAGACGAGCCATGAGTGATGGAGCAATTATGCTAAACAAAATGATTTCAGCATTTCACAGAATGGACTTGGGATACTAATCATTGAATTTGACTGTAGTCAAGAGGACAGAAACATGTTTTTTCTCTTAATCATTTGTATGTGCACAGAAGTATGAAAAATGGGTTCTTCTATCCAACTGGGAAGCTATAAATTCACCCTTCTGATCCTCCCAGCAAGAGCATGTGTAGGACTCCAAATATAACTTGTTATGATCAGTGGATTGGCACATCACTGCATCACTGGGAAAAAAAAAAAAAAAAAAAAAAAAAAA
>PTEX01000060.1:1027524-1076092 GCA_003342815.1 Eudromia elegans | reverse complement strand
AAAAAAAAAAAAAAGCACTGCACTGGAGTCAGGCCACATTAGGAATATAGGAAAGAACTAGCAGGTCATTTGAATTCTCATTTATTAAACACACATTACTGAATAAGTTTAAGGACCTTTGAAATGTGAAACGTTGGAGCAGAAGTGAAGTAATGCCTCCTGTTTACACAATTTATTATTATATGAGAGGCCTGAGAGAGTTGGAGGACCGTCATAGCAAATGGAAATTGTCTTTGCAGATATAAATTAATTATGACTCCAAGAAAGTACTAATGGGAACAAGCAAAAATATCTAGCGCTGACATATAAGACAACAGAAGAATGGCGTCCAAAGATCCAGCTTTCCTTTCAGTGACAGCATGGACTAATCAGGCTAGAGAGGCCAACAGAACTCAATTTGTCTCAGCTTTCCTTTTCTCTTAGATCTTGCAGACAGCTGATTTCACACATCAGATGCTTGCCAATTGTGCCTGGTAGCCGTGGTCTAATTTAAGAAAACAACTCTTAGAAGATCTTTCAATCTGTAATATATACCGTGTGTATATGGTTATAGTACCATTGTCAAGAGGCTAGGGTATGTGGATACAATGCATTATCTCTTCCTTATACGGATTTTTCTTTTGTGAAATGTAAGATCTCTGTATGAATCTGTGTGTACGCTGGTACACATTTCTTTACATCTTTGTCAAGAGTGAAGACATTTAAGACCCTTAACTATATACCACTCACTTCACTTAAGAATACTGCATTTATTTCAGTCCCAGACTCTTTCAAGACACTCTGGCAGACTGAAAAAAAAAATGCACCAAGTCCAGGCTTCTTCAAAATTTACTTGATCTTGGGGTAGTTATTTTAAGCTTTCTTGCAGAAATGCATCAATTTTCCCCCACACAAGCTCAACATCAGCAGCTTCTGGCTGGCCAAATATGTGCCAATCGCCAGTGGCGAATTGTGTTTTCAAGAGCCCTGACCATGCCACATACTGCAGATCCACACAGAAATCCTGGCTCAGCTTTTGAAGGCAGAATAACACCATTAACACACCTCTGCTCCTGAGCTAATATATCCTCAGAAGAAGTAATTACCTTGGCTACTATGTCTGCACCACCTGTGCTAGAGCCACTGGCAATTCAGGAAGCACAATCTATGGCTATTATCAGAACAGAAATATTGTAGAAAGATAATCTAGAAAGGAGAGAAAAAAAAAAGTAATTCTAAGCCTTCTTTATGTCTTATATTCTGGGCTGTTCAGGGGGATGAAACACTTACTGAAGTCTTTCTGGAGCAACTCTAGAAGCTGTTTAGACTTCTAAGCTACTTTCCAGATATTATATAGTACTCCTTATCTCAGTCCCCAATTTTGGGCTACAGCACCTAGGAGCTACTGATCCTTCAGGAGAAAAATGGCCTGGTCATTTTTTGTGGCCTTGTGCTGAGGGAAGACTCTCCCAACCAGTACAATTCCATACTGTGTTATCAGTATGCTACTTAGCACTTTATAACCAAGTGCTTCTGCTGCCTCTGCTGATAATGTGGGGCAATGCGCAATCTCTTCCCAAGTTGGCCAATTGCTGCGTGGCTTACTTCTGCTATGGTTTTGGAGGCTGTGTAGCCTTCCATAACGTGGCTAGAGGCATGAACGTTTCTGGCAAGAAACCACATGGTTCATCCCAAAATGTTACAGTTGGTCAAAGTAACACATCTCCAGTTTAACTAATTAGGGAAGAAGCCAGGAGCATGGAAGTGAGGACCAACTCACTTCACACTAAAAAACACCCTTTGACACCTTCAGGTGGAACCAATAGTAGGAAGACCATTTCTCTGCATCCTCTAGTCCTATAGAAATCCAAAGAAATTAAGAAAATAAATACTCTCAGCAGAATATGAAATTGAGGGTGCTGCTCTGGTTTCACATACAGTAAGGGAGCACAGAAATTGATTCTACTAATAGGAGGAAGTTCCATGTTTGTGACTGTGATCTTGATGGTTAAAGTCCTTCTTGTAGTAACTGTATGAAGAGGAGTTTTCTCTAGAAAATGATGATTTCTTGGGGATCATGTCTGTTTTATATATATATATATATATAAACAGAGGAGAGTTTTATTTTATCAAAACCTTACCGTCTCTCAGAAGATCAGGAGGCAAGTCAACAGTAGAAAAGCAAAAAGTGCACAAGAACAACCCTTGTTTATAATTTGCAGTCTGGAAAGTAGGAAGTGACTACATTCTTGAGACTATTTTGGTATTTTAGGTAAACCTAAAGAAATAATGTAACAAGTGCAATTCTATCACCTGAACATAGGTACCTAGTGCCAGTTGAGACACCCACAGGACTAATCAATATGACACAAGGTTATTGCGAGACTTATGCCTTTCCGAAGGGGCATCCTGGGACATCCAGGGCATCTCAAGTAAAACTAGGCAAGCATCCAGACAGCTGGAGCAAGCCATTCAATAATTCATACCATCAGCCTCAGAACTCACAGAGCTCTTAAAGTACAACCACACCAGATAAGAGAAATTTGATTTGCAAGAAGATAAAACTAATTTTAAGGATCAAAGAAGCCAGAAGATTTGCTAAAACAATTGCTGAGACGGAAGTTCAAAATAATGTAATAAGATAATAAACAGTTTCTCCAAGTCTTTTCTGGGCTATTTGGTTAGCTTATTCTCGAACTAGTAGTGCATAATGACTTTTATCTGGTTGTCCTACAGTACATAGCCTGACCAAAGATCCAGGAGAAAAACTAAAAGCATGCAGCAACAAAATTACAGCTTCCCTCAAGTACCAATTGTACTTGCTAGTTCTTTATTTAGATTTTTTATGGAAGTTCAACAGCTTTATGTAAAGTAAGTCATACCTTGAAGGAAAAAAAAAAAAAAAAAGAAAGAAAAGAAAAGGAAAAGGTCAACCTCAACAAAAACCGTGATTAAGATATCATTTGCTGGATTTCATCCAAACAAGTTTCTTTAAGTAAGCTACAAGGCTTTTATTTTTCCAAAGAGATTAATTTTACTGAATTAAATAGGATGAAGCAGAATTATTTCCTTCTATATTATCAAGGAACGTGAAAGGAGAAATGGTTCTTTGCCATTTAGTGAGTAAAATAAAATGCATTCTGACCTGAGACGTGTTATGTTCCTCAACATTAAATGGAGCCAGATGTCTGTCTCACAAAGTCAGAGTTGCTTTTTTTTTTTTCAAAATTACTTGGGTAACCTAGAAAGAGACACGAGAATTATATAAATGTGCTCCTGAATAGACACTTATTGTAAAAATTAGACTCTAAGGGTAAGCATGACCACCTCCATAAAACCCTGAAGATTTTGAGGTGTGGGATAGACTATAGAAACTAATCAAAGAGAAGAGTGCCTGTTTAGGATGCTCCCAAACTGTTCATTCCTAGTTGTCTCTAAAGCATTAAAAAAAGACAGAAAAGTGCCAAGTTGAAGTATCATTCCACTGAAGGGAAGCCATTTATCGTTATATTTAAGAACTTGGACTGTCAGCCTCGATAAATGAAATGGTCCATTGATATAACTCAAATCACTGATGCGTGGCTCCAATATATAATGTTTAATTAAGTGTACTAAATTAACTTATTTCTGTGCAAATTGTTTGTGTTTTATGGAATCAGCCATTTAATTAAAAAGGCCCAAATAGAATATTGTCCAACATCATAGGCCTGCCCTTCCATTGCAAGCACAATTTCCAAACTGAAAATCAAATTAAGCAAACCTCAAGAAAATTAATTTTATTCACTGACATGTGAAGTAAAGCCTATTGTCTCCCTGATATAAATATATCTTCTGATATTTTATAAGAAAGGCTTTGAAAATCTTCTAGCTGCAAATGTGATCTCTTTCCTCATTCAAAACAAGCCCCACATTCAGTATCTAAACATAGGGAGGCATCCATGTCACGTACCTCAAGCTGTTACAGACCCCATATATAATCAGTTAAGAAAGACAATTCTGGAGCTTATCCTATGTGTAGGATGTGTAGCTAAGATAAATATGATAATCTGCCCTTTTGAGACACTTTCTCTCTCTTCATTGACTGTAGAAGAGTAGATGACTAGCTCAGATTGGACATTTCATGTTCTGATAGTAACAATCTAGTTAGATGAATACTGATCACTCATACTGGTGAGACAAAAGCTTCCAAAGAAGCTGTTCAGAACTCCAGTTTACAGTTAATAATTATTTTGTCTCATATTTTGTATTGATGGAAATTACTGCAATCAAATAAATTGCATCACCATAACAAGAGCTTCCCACCCCTGCCTCTGCTATTGTCCACTCTCAGACACAACATCTTGTAGCTATAAGAGGTGATCTGAGATCATATATATGGAAACTAGGTGTGATTTCAAATTAGTCAGTTGATCATGAGTATTTTGTAATTGACAAAGTCACCTGTTTTTCAAAGAGGGAGAGAGGGTAAGAGGAAATCACTGGCGTATATACATATATATAAAAGAGTACAAGCCTCGGTGGAAACAATTCCATATAATCATGCTCGAAACATAATACTGTAGACAGCATGGAAGTGTTAAAAAAGCATATATACAACTCTCTGAGCTAAAACTTCCTGCTTCAGTTTGAGAATGAACAGATGTGTTTTTCAGCTTGCCCTGGAACATAGTTCATACACTAAGAAGAATCAAAACTTTTTGTGCTTGCCGAGGTCTGGCTTCTCTAACAATAAGAAATCAATGTTCATCCCAATGCTTTTCTTTAAGGTTTATCTTTTCTTTTTCAGATCTATTCACTTCTCTTCTTCTAGAGAGTTGTGCCCACTTCCCTTATCCAGGTGAGGTAAATAATTCTACGGTCTTTGGATACATAGCCTTGAATTAACTTCAATATTGTTTTTTAAGACAGGATAGCATTATCTCTATTTTACAGTCGAAAAACTGAGATACTAAAAGGCAAAGGGGGAGATCAGAGCACCTCATTAAGTACTTATAATTTAATCATTTTGGTATCTAAGGATTAAGACTCAGATTCATCTTAATTTTGGTTAGGTACTTGAAGTGCTTAATTTAGAAGCTTATTTATCTTTATTGTTTTTTGTTGTCAACAGAGTGAGGTAGGTTTCATCTGACTGAACATCTCAATGACCCCCCAGAGGACAGTTAGGCTGCTGTCTTTAATTTCCTCACTGCAGTACCCGGTGTGCAGTGGAGTGAATCTGTGTCTCGATGCCTGGATCTGAAAGACTTAGGATATCTGCATTTGACTTCTGAGTTTCCTTCCTGAAGGAGTAACAGAAAGTGACTCATGTTGGGTGCCAGGAACTCAAACCCAAATCCTCTAATCACTCTACCTGTGGGCAATGAACATCCAAATGCCCTTCTACATGCCAAATTTAGAAATGGAAACTATCCAAGAAGTGGAAATCACATGCTCTCCCCAAATCTTGTTGAGTGATCTAATAACTAGGCTTCTGAATTCTTTTCTTTACTTGTTTTTTTCCCCCATCTTTTTGGTCTCAAGATTTTAGTGCTTTGACACAGTTTCCTGAGAAGTGCCCACTGTCTGTTCACAATCTATTCTGTGGTCCCTGTTTCAATTGGATGTGTAGCTTGAATTTCAAGAAACCATGGAGTAATGATGACTAATTTGTATCTCCCACTTCGTGAATCCTGTAATCAGCTGCCTTATATGCAATAGAGGAACTCTTCCTCTTTTAGGCTTCCTTTTGAAATACATTACCATGGTAATACCATGGCAGTTTGGAGTCCATGATATCAGAATTTCCTAGGTCCATTCAGATACTAAGAGCCCAGGTCTGCACTAGAAACTTCATCAAAATTTAGCTCTTTTTCCCCAATTCATCTAACAATCTCAGACAAGCATGACAGAGTATATTTCTGAGCCTGTGCTGCTTCTAGATGTGCAGAAGAATAGTTCTTTAAATAATAAGGAAAAGCAGGGATGAAATTTTAATGCCCTGGATCATTGTCAAGGCTCTGAGGGCACCGATGGACCCTAATGGTGTCATCCAGGCTCCTTCGGGTGCTCTCCAAACCTGTCCAGAACCAATTCAGCTCAGCCTGGGGCCATCAATCACTGCCCCACTAGGCTGCAGTGGTGCCAGACTCCAGCCTCACCACAGCCCCAGACCAGCCATGGCCTTGGACCCCAACCCATGGACCACCACCTGGCCATGATGCCACCACCAGCCCCACTGACCCTGGGATCCAGCACATAGGGAGCTACCATATAACTCAGGGCCGTGACAATCACTTCCATGACTTTAGTCCATTTAACCAAAAGGGAATTTCCAGATCATAAAATAACTTTCAAGATAAAACTTTAGAAGGGGAAGACTTGTAAAATTAATATAGTGTTTTAAGCAGTAGAAAATTTTATTCTGGCATATTGCCTACTCTAGGTAGTCAATATACTTCAGTCATTACAACACAGTTTGCTGATAGGTTGAATTCTTGGAAAAAGGGTGGCAATATACCACACTAAAATTTATGAGGCAATTCCCAATTATCATATTTGCATTTGCTTCCTTTGAGGCCTCTTATTCATTTTGTCTCCACAGCTATAAGTGGTGACCCACTTTACCCACACTATTGGTCTCCTCTGCTAAATGTAAAAGGGGTCATGAATCAAAGCCCTCTGATACTATGGTGTTCAATGAGTGTCATGAGCAAAACCTGAAGTTGACAGCAGTTTGAAGTTGCCAAAAATTATTTTGGCTAAGAAACAAACATCTCACTTGTTTTGTCAGCTCAGTTAGGGGTAGTCATTTCTGGCAGAAGGGAAGAACAGACAGCTGGGGATGGTAACTTCTTAAATCGCCCCATAACAAATCACTAGAACTCATTAGTCTGTTTTAGATTATTTGCCATTCTCACATTGTAGATGTTATGTGAGGTGTTTCATCTAATACAGCTGATGAATAACTGAGTTTTAGATTTCAGATACAGATTTGATTTTCCAGCATCATGAAAGGTCATTTTGATGCAGTTTCCACTAAGGTCCATATCAGTTTCAGTGCAAGACCACTCTATTTTTCTTTTTTTTAAATATTGTGCCTATTTTGAAACTTTTTAGGAGTGCCCATTGTGGCTTAAATTCTTTTTTCCTCTAGTAAAATGATACATATATAACCTACACTTAAGCAAGTATGTTTTATGGACACAGTACATTAATATAGTAATATGGGACATATGGTTTAAATTCTCTTGGAATAAATTAGGAGACATCATACTTGTTTTTCTAAGTGGATTTTTATGAATGATTGATTTATTCTCCATAGTGTGCCATAAGTCTTCAGTACAGTTCCTTTTTTCTTTTTTTTTTAACATGTGTGCAAAGTGCATTTCTTCTAAAAAAAAAAAAATGGTTTTACTCAATATATTTTTAATTTTGTAAATATTATATTCCTTATATTTTTGATAATGTTCCACTGACATGTTAAACAAATAGCCATAGACACCGAAGTATATTTTTAGTCCAGTATTTTGATCCCAATGTTGATTAGAATTATTCTGCTGATTTCCCATATATCATGCTGAAGTGGTTATTTAATTAGCACTAATGTGTTAATCAGAAGCACAAATAACAACTTTGGAAAGCAAAGATTTTTTGAGAGTTTTTAATTCTTTTTTTCCTCTCAGTCACAGTGAGAAGTGCATTACATAATAATGCCATTTTTCTCCCCTCATATGATTAAAATTTCACACACAAATGAAAGAGATCTTTCCTGTAGCTGATAATCAACTGGAGTTATCAAACACAAGAGCATATGCCTACTTGTCAGATGATCTGTAGTCTGTGACTTTTAGATACAGGAGGGTTACATTCAGGAGACTAGGACAGGAGTCAGAACAGGTAGAAATATGTTCATTTCAGCATCCTCCTCCTCAAGGTGATTAGAAAAGCTACTTTCCATATCCTGAGTAACATCTAGAAGATGCATCTTAAGTGTATTTTAATATTATATAAAGTACAAGAAAATTGAGAGAAAAAGATGGCACGCAGGAAGCTCTTTATTACTAGCAATAATCTGAACAATCTATTTGAAATTCAAGCCTATTTTTATGAGCTTAAAAACACAAATGAGGAATCTATTTTTACACAATATCTTCTGATATTTATCTAACATCTTAACATTGGCATAACTGTGCCAATGTTTTTTGTAGAAAGAACTACATTAAATTATTGCATGAGGACCAAAACTTCCACAGGAATTTAAGGAAAAAATTCTTAATAGTGAGAGTGACAGAGCACTGGAACAGGTTATTGAGAGAGGTTGTGGAGTCTCCTTCTCTGGAGATCTTCAAAACCTGCTTGGACGCAATCCTGTGCCACATGCTCTAGACAACCCTGCACGTGCATGGGGGATTGGACTAGATGATCTCTAAAGGTCCCTTCCAATCTTAAGGATTCTATGATTCTATGCGAAGATGAAATGAATAGCAGTAACCCGCTCCTATGGTTGTGCCCTCACTAAAGAGTAGCTTGTCTTCAAGGTTTCTGCTGTATTGCGCATAGAGAGTGATTTCTATTTCATGACTGAACGGCTGCTCATATCATCTATGCAGTGAAGGTGTGGAGCAAGTTTAATCTCAAACATGGGCTCAAGCCTGTGCTTGAAATATGGTGTACATGCATCCACATATACTGCAGTCTTCAGGACATGGATTCTTGAGTTCTCAGAAAGAAAAGATCATATGATTATATAGAGCAGGTGATAAATATATTTTATGATCCAGTGAGGAGAGTTTCCATGTTTCAAGATGATTCTTCTATATTACAGAACACTTGTTGGAGTTTTTTTCAAAAGTCATCAGAAAATGGGACACTTTCTTCTGCCTCTGCTAAGAATCAATGTAAGAACAGCTACCAGAGATATGAGAAAAGTAGATTAAATCTTTGCTTTCTCAGCTAGTTTATTCCAATTTCCACTTCAGTCTCACACATGGCGACTCTGAAGACTCTTATTTCTCAGACTTGTTGAATTCTGGAATGACTTTCACTTTTGTCTAGAAACTCAATCTCTTTCTCACACTGCTATTTATATTCCCAAGTGAAATACTAATTTTAGCTAGTCAACATTTTCCAGTTATGGGGATTTAGCGGGGAATTTCAAGGCAGCTCTGATTACAGTATCATTTTACAGAAGAATTATTAGACTACTCAGCTCACCTGTAGTCAGGGAGCAACAAACTTTTAACCTAAGACTACTCTCCTGGCTACTTTTGTTGATCTATCATTCTCATTCATTTTCTTTAGTTCAGCATTGTTTGCTTTTGTGCACCCTGAGGTTTATTTTTCCAAGAGTTAGCTTCCATATGGGGGTGAATGTTAGCATGGAAATTAGAGGTTCTTTCTTCTCAAATATATTTAGTGACTTTAAGGTCATTCTTTAAGGTGCATTCTTTCTCCCCTGCAAGTTCATGACACCTGCCAACAGCCAGTGATGTACAGGACCTGTCCAGTGTCTGCTTACACTGAAACTGCAATGGTACTTATAGGTAGCAGGCTGTAGGCTGAGGCAGTGATATCACGGAGACCTTCAGAAAACACCAGGTGTCAACCATATTTTGTCAGTAGCTTTCTGCTGTTATCTTGCTCAGATGGGTACAAAACACAGACCAAAATTGCTTATGGATTGAATTCTACTTTACAATTGTAATTCAGCAATAAATTAAAGGGAAATTACATGTTTCACAACCAAGGAAAACTGTATAAAGGTAAACTGTAAAAAAAAATGTAAATTGTAAAATAAAGGGGAAGCAGGCCTTCTCTGAAGACTGAAAGGCTCCAACACTACTATGGTCTGACAAGAATGTTTCCACCTTTTTTTTTTTTTTCTTTCAGAGAAAGCCAAAAGCTCTTCCTCAGACATCTCGTATTTGTAGTCTCTTATTATAGAGTTTTCATTAGACATCACCTTCAGTGTCTGTACATCAATAAAAGTCTTTGGGCCAGAATCAATCTTAGTCTACTGGCTCAACTCACATAGAACTCTATAAGATGCATAGGAGCTTGGTAGTTTCCTTCACAGGGAATGGGACCTTGCACTTCAGCTCTATCAATCCTTTTTGTTTTTTCCCCTTTCTTATTTCTAAAACTATTTAGTATAATTATCCTCATGTGTATTTTCATCATTACCTGCTTTGTTCTGCCTGGTAGGTGATAGTGTCTTGCAGATGTTCACAGTGGCTCCCTGTGGAGCTGAAAAGAACAATGATCTACTTGCCATCCCAGATTTTTTTGTTTGTTTGTTTTAATTTAATAATTCCTCAGATTTCAGGAATTAAAGAGAGCAACGTCACTGTCAGGAAATGTTTGGATGTGCTCTCTTTGAAATGGTCTGTGATCATCACAGCCTCTCAAGTTGGTCATTCATTCAAGGTCATTCATTAGATCAATTATAAATATTACTATTACCATAAAAAAACTCAATCATTTACCAACTTGTCAGTTTCTAGAGCTGTGTTGACACTTTGCAAGAAAACTGCGGTCCTTGAAAGCACGAAGTAGAAAACCATTCTCCTAATTCTGCCATCATTTATGCACCTGCTTAACTTTAACAGTCGAATGAGTCTAGTAATTTCATTCAAGTCTATAAAACTGTATTATCACATAAAGGCTTTAGGCTTTCAGACTGATAGGCTGAATTTGAAGTCTAGACTCCTAATATATTCAGTAAAAAGAGGCAGACACCTGGAGAAGGCAATTCAGAGCACGCAAGTTAAACAGCACCTAGCATGCTTCCATATCATTGTTAACTTTAAAGCTAACCAATCTAATTGCTTAAAACAAGGAGGGTTGAATACTCCAGTCATGCCATCTCACATTTGGGATTTTAGATGCATGGTAGTGAAAAACTTTGGTGATTTTATCCATGTAGTTGGTCCTTGGCTCTGAAGAATAAATAGTGCAAGTCTCCCCTAGTTCCTGTTAACCTCTCTCCTTCAAACTAACACTTAAAATCCATTCATAGAAGCACTAGAAACTTCACTCTAGAAATCAGGTGAAAGGATACGGGTTTATTGACATTTTTACATCTTCACTATGCTGCCAATTTTGCCACTTAACAATTCTAAATATTCTTACCAAACTGAAAATGGAGCAAGACTTTTAACTGGAGCTAGAAGTGTCACAGAGGGACCAGCTGTCAGTGATCTGAGATCACATTATAGCTGCTGCTTGTAAATAATAACAATCTTCACTCATCCATTCGTATTTTTAATACTTGCACCATTTCATCCTTCTTTTCCATGCTTTTTCTCATGCATAGTAGAATTCTGTATAAAATGCAATAAGAGTCTCTGAATGAGGAATAGCCAAATAAAATTGTCCTTCAAAGCAGGGAGTATGCCTAGGTCGTTCTAAAAAGCATTTCAAACCAGTGCCCCTGAGACAGGCCAGCTTGCTGTCTCAACAGCCTGGAATCACCAAAGTTATTTAAACTCCGAGGTTCTGTGTATGTATTTTGCACCTACAGATTTGAGCGGAGCACCATATCAAGCCCCACATGCCTTTAAGGCTGTGGATCTCAAACTAATTTGACACCCACTAATTTTTTCCTTCACAGAACAAGGAGTCATCTTAAAGATTACAAAGAAATTTATAACGTAATCAAAATGCTATAAACTTTCCAGAAATTGTTGTCTTCTACTGCTTAAGTTATGATATTTAGTAAAAAGTACAATATTTCTTCCTGTGTGTCCTATTAGCCCAAGGTCCCAGGATCTGGTTAGCTCACAGAGGTGCTTCAAGCGAAGACAGAAGTTTGTCATTCTCTGGGTAGATACATTTTCCAAAGGATAACATTTCCTGTGGCATTTATTTCTATGAAGTAGTAAAAAATTGTTTCCCAAAAATATTTCCCATACCTTTGCAACCATCATCTCAATAACATGAGGCAAAGATCATTACTGACCCTCCAAAATAATGCAAGTGCTGTAGTAGTGTAGTAGGAGAGAGCAAAGTATTTTGATACAGGGCTGAGTCTGTGCAAAGGATTTCAGACTGTTCAAACTGGGCTCAGAAACACTGTTAATGAATTTTGATGTCAATTTAATTCATGGGCTCATTTTCTGTATGACCAAAAGATCTAGAAAGGTTGGAGCAATGTTTTGAATTCCAATGTCAATTGTAATTTATCTTATTTAAAATAGGGAAGCCTCCTTGCTGGGTTATCTGAAGAAAATTCTTCACTGGAAATCAGACATGATAATAAATCACTTCTTGCTTTTCTCGCATGAATAATTTGTGTCCTGTTATGCAAAGCTTGGCAGCTAATTTGAAGCTGGGACCAGAAATACACAGATAATCAATGTTTCTCATTCCCAGATCTGCTTTTCAGAGAGGCAAAAATACCCTGTGTAAGAAAACAAGTAGTAAACAGGAGTGAAGTAACAAATATCCAAAATGTTAAAAAATAGCAATAATAAAACTGCAATAGCAGGCAACATAGCAAATGATGTGATGGGGACAATGTCACCTTGAGCTTCAGTCCCTCTTTCTAAATGTATATATATCTTTAGGAAAAATCATATCTCTACATTGAAAAGAAAGTGATTGCAGGATATTCAAGGTTGGGACATTTTTAGGATTGAGTTATGCAAGATTGAAAGTTAACCTTTTTTTGTTTTGATGGACAGGTTATTTTTCAGCCTGATCAGTGCCCTGGCCATTTCCACCAGACAGCTACTCGAACATATGCGCTGACACGAGATCAGGAGAAGTGGGAGCAGGAAGAAGCTGCTGGAGTGAGATCAGGGCAGAACCATTTCTTATGACGGCCGCTCTGGCTCGTGTCAGCTGGAAGCACACATCAGGCTACAACCGAGCTGTAGTTGGCTGTCACACTAAAAAAGCTGGGAGAAAGAGTACGACCTTTAGTTGTAAACACAGAAATCTGCCAAGTGATTTTTGCTCCTTGAGTATCCCAGTGTCAGGAGCAGATTCAAAGCAGGGTTTTCCACCTAAAGCTTTTCTCCAGATGTTTCCTATTGATTGCCTTGATTGTGCCCCACTCAGCACCTTCCTTGGCTGTGCTGAAGGGCTAAAGTATGAAGTACTGAAGGCATCGAATTTCCTCTTCGGACAGGCTCAGGAATACTGATGAAATAAAGATTCCCTGATTATGTCTCTATTTCTACTGTCATTCCCATAGCCTGAGAAACGTGTGATAATCTCAAGAGTTTCATCTTCAGGACTTGCAGAGAAAGAAGTATTTGCTCAGGTGGGCAGGGGAAGTTTTCAGTGTAAAATTAAAGCATTTTAAGCTGTGTTTTATGTCCAGCAAAGAATCAGGATGCAACATAAAATATGGTGGTGGCACACTGAATGTTTCAGTATTGAGATCACTCTGTATGGAGCCTTTTCAGAATACATTAAGGTATACTTAAACCTCCATTGCAGCAGATCATTTGTGCATTAGTGGTTAGACTGTTCTGCCCGGACATACGTGTTGAAGATGATGGCACACAATTTATTAAGTACATGCAGGAGGAAAAGGCATTTCTGCTTTTATGAGCTTTTTAGAACCGAAGAGTTCAAATAAATTCTGACAGTAAAAGGTGTTCAGCCAAAATGCCATTAATATTGGAGTGCATGGAGGAAAATAACTCCTTTTTGGAAAATGAAGGTCAGTCAGCCATAAATAACATAATAAGAAGGTAGCTAGCCTTGTAGTTCAAGCACTGTTGTTTTATCTAGGGAATCTTTAATTTTGGAGTTAATTTGGTTTTAATTTAGATTATGATACAGTTTTAGTATTTGCATTTTGGCATATCCACTACTCTTGCTAGTTCAAATTCATCCAGAACTGGAACTCTTGCAGAGCTGATGAAGAGAAACAGACTATTCCAATAGCTGCTTAAATCTCAGACGTCCCTAACTGTCCCATGAAGGTGTCTTGTCCTTTCTGTTGACAGAGTGCTGGTGCAACTTGTGAATCATTTGAACGCTTTAAGTGGGGTGGACCAGGTCTCTGTGCCGTATATTTCGAATTAGTCCTATGAGCGTGAAAGGCTGGGAAGTACTTGGACACTGTAGGAACAGGCTCCATATGAAGTAGCTAGAACTTTCCTTCTGACTTCCACTGTTTATGCAATGTGAGCTGGAGAGCACTCAGTCTGAGCTGTGGCTTTCAGCATCTGGCTGCATGAATCATTCTTTTAAGATAACACATATTTGTAAGATTTAAAATGAAACAAAATTAACTGGACACCCTTGAATGTGTCTCTATTTTTGAAAACCTGAGTTAGTTCTTCACCTAATTTTTTCACCTAAGTTAATTATACTCAGCTACGTTTTCTAATTCAAGGGGGGAAAAAAAGGCTTGTGTATAGTGAATCATGTGAATGGTTTTAAATATCTTCTGTTGAACTTTTACCTCTATTCTGCTCGGGAAGCTGACATTTTCCACTGGACTGAGAATGACTTGCTCAGATGCTAATATTTTCACACAAGTGCTTACACTGAGTGAGAGACAGGCCTTCCAAAACATGGCCAAAATGATGAGATCTTTTATTCTTTTTTTTCAGCTTTTGCCAAGCCAACTCCAATAAGTATACTCCATGCAACATTCCATACTCTACACAATATGTATAGTGTACTACCAGGTCTAATGCACTACCCTCATACTCTTGTAGATCAATATCCTTATTCAACACAGGATACCTGCTGGTGCGACAGATGGTTATGTTTTATCTACCTGATTTCTTTCAGTCAAACATGGTTGTAATTCCAGACAAAGTTATGTTTGAAGTCTGAGGAGTCTGAAGAATTTTTAACCCTGAAACCATTACCTAAGTATTTCTGAAGCAAGTATTACTTCACTGTGTCTCACCTTTTAGTCAACTTTTGGCACTTTTCCATTCCTGATGCTTCAAAGCAATTTAGAAGAGTCCTGTCATGTGTTTAAATGTCTGGGCAATCTAGCAGTCAGTGCACATTTCCTTCCTGAACTAGCCAGATAAATGGTTTGTGATTCAAAGGTGAGACCACACAGTCTATAAAGCTCATCTCGGATGTGACTGTCCTGTGCAGCATGCAAGGTGGCTGGAACATCCACCTAACATTGCACTGTGCTTGGCAGAGATAACCAGTCAGACCCTGCAAACAGCTCAGCATTAGCTCACCAGAACACCTACCCCGGTATGTTGGCAAGACTGACTAAGCTCGACACAGAGCCACACTTGGTTATTTCTCTCCTGTTTCCAGTGCTAGCTCGCCTGGCACAGCACATAAATTTGCACACCTTTGTCCTTTGCCATGGGTAGGTATCGCCTCGAGTGTCCTGGCTCACAATGTCACTTTCTCTTTAATTTCTGTGTGATATAAATAGTTACAGGACTATCCAAGCCTAATTGTATTTGCTTATAACAGAAAGCTTGTTATTCTTAATGTTCTATAAAAAGCCCTGAGTAGTGGAGAGAGTGGATTCTTTTCTCAGAGAGTCTCATCAAAGGGCAGAAGGAAGCAGAGAAGGTTAGTCATTTTGTCTGTAATCATTAGTGATTCTGAAGTAAACAGCTTTTATAGGAAAAGTGGAATACTTAACATACATTACCCTTTAACCTTTCATAAAACAGAATGTCTTAACGGTATGACCACTTAATTGTTTTATGTTACTAAGTACAGAATCTATATATTGAGATTAAGACACTGTTGTGCAAGGAGCAGTGTGACTGTAACAAGGAAGAGAGATTTTGTCCTAAGGGAGTTTGAACCTGAACAGACAGAAAAGATGAAAAAGAAACAGAGGAACTGGGTTGAAGTAACTACCTGAGCTTATACAGCAGTGAAGGGCAAAGCCTTATCTCGCTTATCCCTTCAAGTATTCTTTTTTATGTATTTTTTAATGAGATACTAAACTCATTGGTTGTTTTTTGTTGTTGTTGTTTGTTTGTTTGTTTGTTTTAGCCTTCCATGTGAATTCTGGGCTCAGGAGCTGTGTGATAAACCCAGGGACTAAAATCTCCGCAGCAGCTGCAGGAAGAAGTAAATTCCATCTCCCTTGTCAAACCCGAGCCTTCTGCCTGGAGCTCAGCACTCGCACAGGCTGTGTGGACTGTCTCCCCATCACCCGGACTGCTGATTAAGCAAAACATGTGTTTAAGTCCATTCAGCCATTGAGTCCCATAGAAAGCTTGTCATGTGGAAAGTTGTAGAAAAGCAGGAAAGAGAAATAGAGCCAAAAATCGTATTTACTTCGTACTTCATATTGTAGCATCAATTCAAATTATTCTCTTCCAGAGCATGGAAGGAGCAAGCAGTCTCCTCACTGCCTGGCTCAGCAAGCGCATTGGAAATGTTCCTGGACCTTCTTCCCCTCGACTCCAGCCAACCACGGCAGAAAGACTAAGCCAGCTCTATTTACAGTATTTTAAGAACAGGGAAAAATAGTATATTCCCAGTTGCTTGGAGTTTTATTCTCTTTAAGAGTGATGGATTTGGTGAGAATTACATGTTTATAAAGATGAAGATGTGACTCATTGTAAGGCAAATTCTAAACATTTGACCTTGTCAAATAATTTTCCTACTCCTTAGTCTCATATAGCTGAAGACCAGCAGGGTTTGTTAGAGTAAGAGCAAGGATGAAGCTAGCGTCACGATTAGCAAAATAAACATGAAACAAAGTGGTTTATAACTGTCAGGATAATCATCAGCTGCCAAAACCCTCTGATCATGCCATGGAATGAGTGGTGTCACTTTGGGAAAAGGCTGCTTGGCCGCCTAAGCTGTGCCTGTCGCAAGCCATCTAATGTCATCTACTTACCTCCATGCAGAGCCCAGTTACTTAGCCTCAGAGCACTACCCTGTGACCCCAATGAGAAAGCGGGAGGGATAACTGGGCTATCAGTGCCAGAATGGCTTTGAGGAGAATTATTCAAGTAATCCTAACAGGCCCCATGCTCTGGATGAATGCCCTGACCTGCCTGCTGCTCTTACTGGATAAAGAAAGAGAGGTCTCAGATTGGTTCCTGACTGCACAGGTAAGCCAGGCACCTCTAAGAAAGATGGTCCTTGCATTCTCCAAGGAGAGGAATCCATTTTAGTTATGGTCTTGTCTTTGGCTATATCCAAGCTCTGAATGCTTCAGAAGAGGCTGGAGAGAAAGATAATGCTCTATAGCAGAGAAAAATAAAAGAAAAAAAAAGAAAAAAAAGAAAAAGAAAAAGAAAAAGAAAAAGAAAAAGAAAAAGAAAAAGAAAAAGAAAAAGAAAAAGAAAAAAAGAAAAAGAAAAAGTACATAGAGAGTATGTATTTGTATTTATACATATACTTTTTTCTAAATATATAACATGTCTGCATATATATTTAGGTGCTTACATATATTCATATATCTGTGTGTGCAAAGAGATTTACATCTAAGAGTCTAACTAGGTTCCATCTCCTATTTTCTTCCCTAGATTAACATACAGTCTGTTTCTGACAGTTTGCTCATAAAGCAGATTTGGGGATTCTAATTTTTAACAGTGAAAAGGGCAGAAATGCTGAGAAGTCTCCTTATTTTGGGAGCCTCTAAAAATCAGGCCAAACTAACTTCTTAATAGTCCTTGGAAGATCTCGATTAGACAAGATTTAATGCTGGGAGAAAAAAATTGGCTTCTAAAAAAAGATGACGACTTATCTTTTATGGATTTAACTTCCCACTAACTAGGCCTCCCAACCTGGATATCATCCACTAGCCCCTTAATTGGCTTTCTCTCCTGTCTGAAACACTTAACACATTTCATGCTAATAAGAGTTTAAAAGTGCATTAACCACTTCAGTTTTCTGGGACTTTGATATTAATAGCAATGGAGTCTTGTGGTACAAATTTAGTTACAGTTTTAACACAAATACATAGGTAATACACAGAAATTTGGAGGCGTGGACAAGGTAAGCTGCTTGAAGGGGTTTTTTTATTAGAAACTTAAACCCTTCAGCTTATGTTCACACTCCTTCGGCCTGAAGACAACTGGTTAAAGGCTTCAAGGATGAGCTTTGCTTCTCATTGCAGTCTTAACAGTGAACTGCAAGTATTGTCAGTGTGCTGAGGACTTTGCATGATTTCCTGCTCTGTGTGGTCAAACCCAAAAATGTGTAGACTATTTACACACCTACAAATGCATTAATTCATTGCAGGGCCAGAAGAGGCCACCAGACCCATACAAACTGTATCTGAGTTAAAGCCTCTGTTTTTTCACACATAACCAATTTCAATTGAAAGGCTCCAGGAGATAGAAAATCCCTCACAACAATACATACATTACTAGATGGGATGTTTAAATGCTTTAATTAGCTTCACTATTAGGAAATTATGTCTTAATTTGTTCAATTTCATTTTTCAGGTACTGAATCCTGTTTTGCCTCTGTCAGGAAAAGCTGAAAAGAAGCCTCCTTTCATCATCTGTTTCTTTCTACACATGATTCAGTATGGAGTAGAGTTCATCTAGCTTCTTGTTACAAGGTCAGCTTCTAATCCATGGATTGTTTATAGGGATCCTTCTGAACACCAGTATTTCTGCATCCTTCTTGAGGTGGACATGACAGCTGGGCAAGGAATTCTACAGTATCGCTGCTCAGTGGATAGAAGCTACTTCCTTGACCACGTGTGTGCTGACACTTCACAGGAAGGGAAGCCCTGATGTAGGGAATTTCAGGCCTATTTTCAGGTTTGTTATAAATAGTGGGCTATGCTATCCACAAAACTTATTGTCTCTTCAGTGCTATTGACAGATCTCCAGTCTATCTCTGGTCTGTTTACGGCTATGCAAACTAGTGCTCTTTCTCTCTCCAAAACAAATCCCCAAAAGTAGGATATCTCTAATATGTGCAGGCAGAAGCCAGGCTACTCCATCTCATGGCCAGAAAGGGGTTTCTGTTCCTCTTTATGCTTAACACTAGAAGTATAGCCAAGAAAACCCCAGAAGTGATGGTGACAGGGGTACCAAAATCCTCATGTATTACCCACACTAATCCCTATGTCTTTCTAGTGCCAACATGGAACAGAAACTTCAGATGCTTTTGCCCCCTAATTGGCTCCAAGCCTGGAGCAAAACCTTCCCCCTCTGCCTGGCCTTGGGGGCTGTGGGAATCTGCAGCTCCAGCTTTGCCAAGGAAAAGGCAGGAGTGGATTGAGCAAGCACGCTGACAATCTGCCTGTAGCAAAACAGCAAAGGGCTGGTAATTAATAATTTATCTGTGTCTGTCTGTTTGCACTGTGTTCTCTCTCTTTACAGTGGAATGAGGACTTTGAGAAAACAGTAACAAAATGAAATTGTTTAAGCGCGTATTTTCTTGAAAGGGATAAAACGTGACTATGCTTCTTGCCAAGTTACAGAGGATATTTCCATTTGAAAAGTAACCAGCCTGGAAATGTAGAGAGCTGAAAATATAGGACTAGACACTCTCAGCTGCTGGACTCCAGCAAAGTAAACGAAATCAGGCTGATTTACTCCTGCTGAGAATGGTGCCCAGTGAGTCACATCCTAGGTTTGCATCCAGCCTTCCCCTAGGCAGGCTGTACTGTCCCTTATGGGGGCGTAGGAAGAGATGTGTGTTCTGTCTCCAGCCTCATCAAGTGATGGATGTGTACAGAACACGATGGAGACACAAACAGCCCCATACGACCAGTCAGTGTTGGCTGATCAGTGCATGTACTTCTAGACATACAAAGCAGATGGTGAACTGGGATTTTCAGTGAAGGAAGCAGCAGGGAGTGGAATACAAATCAGCAAAACAGTTGCCATCACCTTCTTCCTCTCCTGCCTGAAAAACTAGTGGAGATGAGGCACCAAGCCTTAGCCCATGGCTTAGGTGAGTTGTTCTGAAACTTGTTCACCTCATTCGAACCTCGACTATGGATCATTCTGTTGCAAGAATTTAACTTTTCTCTTGGTTTCATTTTATCTGTTTGTATTTCACAAATTTCTTGTTTAACTGACCTCTTTAAGGTCAAATTTGCCTCAAAACTCAATCTTTTCCAGCTGAGCCCAGCCACACAACCTCTGTTCCTGTTCTTCTGTTTTCTCTTCTTCTCCCTCACAGGGGAGGAAAATGAGAAAAAAAAAATCTTATGTAAGTTATAAAGTATATGATTATTATTTATTGCATGTTTCACAACTTTCTCAGAGCAACACAGAAATCAAACTTTTAAAGCAATCTTACTGTTCCTACCTTTCCTCCCTCACCTATCTTTAAAATGAAATGTCAAATGAGTTGCTTTTTCTTCCCAATAGCAGACTCACTGCTTCCGAAACTATTCACAACACTTACGTAACCACCATGTGGTTGTTCATGTGAAGGACTGTTGAAGGTCTGCATAGACACCAGCCTTGAGAGGTCAGTCTCCACAGGCCCATTCATCCTGACTATAGCATTGTTGTAGCATATGTTGAGCTCCTCATTTAAAAATGATAATTAATGAATTTTAATTTCCTTCCAGCTTTCTATTCCTCTCATAAAAGGCAAGAAGAACAGCCCTTTTTCTTTTCTTCTCCTTTCTTTTTTTTTTTTTTTTAATCTGTTTCTGCAGTTTTTCTTCTAAGGCATTTAAAAAGCTATTTAGGTTGTGTGCTTAGGGCACAGAGCGCTCATTGACCTGACAAAGGTCAGAAACAGAGAGAAAATAGGTGGCTAAACTGGTAAATGAATCAATCTATTTATACCTATATCTATCACCTGGTCTCCATTTTCTGTCCTTCAGATCAAAATTAGTGCTCATTTCTGTTATGAAAAGAGCCAGAGAGCTCTTTGAAAAGAGCCTTTTTTTTTTTTTTTTTTTTTGAGGCACTAACATCAGTACCCAAAGCACACATAAAGTAAAAGCTGATAGAACAATATCAGTCCTTTTTTAAAATTAGTTTTAAGAAATATCTTCTGCTATTCCAAAGTTCTTGTTTCTACAGTATTTTTCTTTTACTTTTCTTCTTTTGTGGTCAATCAATCACAGAACATCTAAGACACACGTTTTTTAGTGAGCATTTGTTTTATTAAATGAAAAAAAAAAAAAGGAATTGCAGTAGAGAAACAAAAGAAAGTGGCGGTTAATATATACCCTGACTTTGTTTCCAAGTTTACTTTACTTTTCCAGAAGTCCAGCACACAGAATTCCTTTCCCTCCCTGCTCCATTAGACCTTGCTCTTACAAAAACTTACATTTGTGCTTAATTCAATGAGTTACTAAAAATGGATCTTGTGAAGTCTTTTGAGACCCAGGACTGAAGGTGAGGTCTAACCATAGGTGTTTCCATAGGAGAAGATTGTTTTAAGTCATGTAGTACAAGAGGGCCTCATGATGGAGGAAAGGTGTTCTGCCCTTTGCATGAATATGAAATTATTTTATGTCCCTTCCAGGTGGCTGTAACATTAATCTAAGCATTGCATTATGAGTAATCAGAGAAATGCTTCAGTGGAGTTTCTATCCTCATTGTCTGCAGCCTTTTAGATCAGTATGTTTAAGTGAAATAAATCATTTGTCTTTGGAAACATTATCCCCCTAAATCATTTGTACTTGTCCACTATATATTTTTTTAATTCCTCCCACTCCCTTCTTCTGCCTGCTCTCTTCGTTTTAAGAAATGCAAGTACACATAAATGACACTTTGACTTTCATGCAGCCAGCTGAACCACACCAGAGTTCATCTGGCCAATTTACCATCCACTGGGTAAATCTAGTCTTTCCATCAGCCAAAACTACTGCCATTCCCACTGTGAGACAGCATTGAAACAGACTGCATTCTGGGAATAAAAAAATACTGGTTGAAGAACAAAGCAAAATTCTTCAAATCAAAGACAGACCCACTGGCCAACAAAAGGGAGAGATGACAGGCGCTGCCGTCAAGAGAGAGGGAGAAGGTACCCAGTTTTCTGGGACTCAACGTGTCTTTCTGATAAAATATGAGGATGAGCAAAACTTTCTCATGGTAATTTTTGTAGCAGGAGAATAGGGCTCAGAGACTTCTGTGTATAGGTATCTCCTATCCTCTGCATCTCAGTTCATGTGTGACTCATGGGTTCATACTTACTGCATGAAAAACTGAAATGAATCATCTGGCTTTGGAACATAAAACATATGTACATCTCCTCCATATTTTTTCCTTTTCTCTTTCTCCCCACCTTCCTTTATTTCTCTCTTTCCATCCTCAGGAGAACAATGGATAACAGTTCATGTTTATTGCATGAAAAATATCTTTCTCCAGATACAGAAAGGCAAGTTGTTTGTTATAGGCCAAACTTTATGCACACTTTCTCATCTGTAGCACTTTTTGAAACTTAGATGATACTCCTTTAAGGTACAATTTTTGGTATTCTTTTAGTATGTAAACTCTCTTTAACTGGCAAGAGTAGCATCTATTCAACCTCCTGACAGTTCTTCTCATCTGTACATCTCAAAACATTTTGTACCAAACAGCACAAGGTCTTAGCCCAACTTTCTTGAACCTGTGGCACAAAGATAATTTTCCTATAGTCTGACAGAAATTCAGTTTCAGAATAAGGCATAGATTTTTATGTTTCTACATCATTTTTTATACCAGCTTAAAGTGTAGGAAAAATTTAAAGTTTAGCTTCTGCACTACAGAGCAGATTCCAAAAAGTTCTGGAATTACATTCACATAGGGAGAACTAGACTTCAAAATGTCTCAAACAGGTCAGTTTTTCTTAAACCTATCACTGCAGACATCTAGCTGAAAATAAACACTGCCTTCAAAATGTACTTAAAAATCAGTTCTTGAATGCAGGTTTTATTCAGGCCATATTGGCAGCCTGAATCCTCTTGGACAATATCTCTAATTTCAGAAACAGAGATAGTAATCATTATTTTTAATGAGGCCCTGAAAGAAGGCCTCCGTCTTTCTAATTTTCTTCCTCAAATGCTCCCACATGTGTAGTGGTTAACACATGTCGTCAAAAGGTGAGAATCTGAAATTCAGTTCCCTCCTTAGTCTGAAAAATTTCAAATGCCCATCTCCCTAATACCTGGAAAGAAAGATCATTTGGAGTTGGGAAGGAAGTGGATCCTGTTGCCATTGCTGTTGCTCTACTATACAGAAAGTCATTCAAGATTAGAGAGACGATAGAAAACAAAGACAGAGATAGAAAGTTCCTGCTTTTCATGGAACTTCAGCCCACTGACAGAAGGGCTACAGGTCCTATTTTCAGCACTATACATTTTACATAAAATATACATAAAATATACATAAAATATACACTATATATTTTACATCCACTAGTCACAGGTAAGTTTCCTAACCTTTCACTTAGATAGCAATTTAATCTTGTTACTGTGATTTCTTTAATTTTTACTCTGGTTTATTTCTTTCCTGCTTTTACCACACACCTTAACAATTAATGTATTATTATGGGAGAAGCCAGGTCCAGAGCTGAAGAGCAATGCCTAGGAGGAGGAAAAGTTTGGCATCTCACACACTGTCGCCAATAACCCAGCTCTTGTATACCAGCACTAAATCTGTTTTGGGGTGTGTTCACAAGCAAAGCCATGGCCATGTCTGTATTTGAGGAGTTTGGTCTTGTCAGCACATCTGATACGGTCTGAGAATCATGGCCAGGCTGAGTTCCTCTGAAAACTTAAACAAGAAACAGTTAGGGTGAGATTTATCTTGCCTAACTTGAGATGAGCACAGACATTCACTTCTGAACTCATCCCATGTGATGCCTTTTAAAATCAATGTGAGAAAAAGTCACATTCAGATCAGAGTTCATTCAAAACATTTGATCAACTATTTTTTCCATGGATTGTTCTCTTAAATGATCCAGACATATTTCTTCAGTAACTTCTCTGCCTGCTTAGTGATTTAAATTAACTCACAAGAGGTGCCAGCAGGAGACACAAGGGTAAGTGTGAACAGAGGTAGCAGTTAGATCAGAACATTCTCTCTCCCCAAGTCCCTAATACCTAAATTCTGTTTATCTCCCTATTTAGATCTGGTCTGTCTCATAGCACAACTCTTTCTGAATGCAAGATACCCAGATATTTCAAATGCTGGGGATAATTTGCTGGGGACATGTGCAGTGTTCTTTCCAAACCAAATGAATGAGGTGAAATCACTGAGTCTTTACAGCTGAGATAAAGAAGGTAAGAAGGAGAAAAGGGAATTACACTGAAGTGATTTATTGATAATATGTGTAAAATATGGCTGAAAATATTTTATATATCTCTGGAAATGGAATGACACATTTGGCTTGTTTAACTTTTGGAACATCCAAGAGACATATTGTCTGCAGGAACAGCCTTAGTCAAACTCCCATTGAAGACAACAGAAAAATTCTCTTTAATGGAAATTGGAGAATTGACAATGAAAAGACAAATTTCAAAGCATCTGTTGACTGAATGAATACACATTTGAAGGTTTATACAATAACTTGCTGAGTATAAAACAATATGACAATACTATTTTACCAATTAAAGATTAATTTAATATTGGGTGTGTAAAAAAATTGTGCTTTTGTGTAGGGGTGTAGATGTGAGACATAGGCACAGGTAAGGTCATTTAGTTTACCATAAATTTGTGAATACACCAACAGAGTCTTTTGGTGATGGCACATGCAATTTACTCTATCATCTCAGCCAAGATATGAGCTAATTACAGAAAGGATGGTAAAATTAAAGCATCGCTGAACGGCAGGATATATTTTCTCAAACTCTGAACTACAGCAACGTACCTAACCTGGAGCTGGCAAGCACTACCACAGATAGAATCATAGAATCATAGAATGGCTAGGGTTGGAAGGGACCTCTAGAGGTCATCTAGTCCAACCCCCCTGCACACGCAGGGTCCCCTAGAGCATGTGGCACAGGGTGATGTCCAGGCGGGTTTTGAAGATCTCCAGAGAAGGAGACTCCACCACCTCTCTGGGCAGCCTGTTCCAGTGCTCTGTCACCCTCACTGTTAAGAAATTCTTCCTCAAGTTCCTGTGGAACTTTTAGTGCCTCAATTTGTGGCCATTTCCTCTAGTTCTATCACTGACCACCACTGAGAAGAGGCCAGCCCCCTCCTCCTCCTCACTCCCTGTCTTGAGATATTTATATACATTAATCAGGTCCCCTCTCAGTCTTCTCTTCTGCAGGCTGAAGAGGCCCAGCTCTTTCAGCCTGTGCTCATAGGGCAGATGTTCCAGACCCCTAATCTGTAATACCAAACAGTTGGAAAAATAACCCTGGAAAATTGATATAGGGATTTATTCCTCCAACACTGACTTCAGGATTTTTTTTAAGGCTATAAGTATATGAGTGCCTAAACACCAGCCTGGCAAAAATTTGGACTAGGGTTGCTAGACAAAAGGTTGTATATATTCAAAGTTCTGTTGCAATGAACTAGGAGATCATGCTAAGAGTGTTATTGTGATTTTGATAGGATGAATTTAGTCTGAACTAGTAAATGGTCGCTGTGAGACAGCAGTTTCCACTCCCATCTGTAAGAGAAAAGAAATCTCAAAAATAATTCCCCAGATATAAAAATGACCTTAAAATCCAGATATGGAACCCCACAAGCCAACTCCAAACCAAGTGGTAGAGTGTTTGAAACACATATTCATTTAAGCTAATTCTGAAATAAGTTCCCCATTAAGAAAATTTAGATTTTTTTTTTAATATAGTAACACTAATGTAAGATAAATACTTGTGGTAAGCATTAGCCAGACTTACATTTAATCTTCCCTCTCCCAAGGTTTACTTGAATACTATTTATTTGGATGTAAAGCCAAGTCCCACTTGTGATGGGATGAATAGTTTAGATAATGTGGTTACTTGGACTCCCAGGATGTTTTTCCACAACAATCAACAGGTAAATCTAGAGCTTAAAGGGTGGGTGTTCCAACAGAGTAGAAATAAAGGATATGTTGCTAGCATCTGATTTGTGTAAAGTAAGAAAAATAAGGCAGATGACATGATAGGCTAGTCAGAAGTTTGCAAAGAGGAGCTGGAAAAAGGAAAGAAGTCTTCTTGAGATAAGGGCAGTGCAGAAAATAATCCCTTTAAATTGTCTTTTTTCTTCCTCTTCTTTCTTCTTTCCAGATGGAAATAACAGCTTTGTAGGTACAAAGGGAGAGTTACTTCTCAAGAAAGTGTTCTGCAGGGTATTGAATTGGGAGAATGAGCTTTAACTACTGAGAAAGGAGACGTAAAGGAGATAAAGTCAGAAGCAGCGTAAAAAAAGGCAGGCTTAAGTCCTTCTTAGTCTAAGAGATGACCAGTTTCCAAATCACTCATGCCAATAACCATGTTAGCCATGAGGGTAGGAGCATGAAATGTAAGTATTTATCTTCTTCTTAGCAAAGAAAGAATTCAAGGCAAAGAAAGATAGAGGGAGCAACAAAAAGACTAAATCTATAGTCATGTGTAAAGGAAGTCTAGAAAGGGTAGCATAGGTGAAAATCATTTTTTTCACATTTCCTACAGCTCCGTACCCCAGTAGTCCAATTCTCAAGTTCTTGCAACAACCGCAGAGCTACGGAACCAAGTTTCCATCTTCTGCTTGGCTCCCATCCTGTGCAACCTACTTTGTTTTTGGAGTTCAGTACAATTTCAGCAGGAGGTGTAGGAAATAGCTGCAGGCTTGGTGTTTGTTATATTTACTGGTAGATAAAAAGCATAGGGATGCACTTCCTCAACAGCGTGTGAGCTTAGGGCTTGTTTTTCCCATCAGCACAGTACATGGATTATTGATCAAGTGTAAATGTGTGAGGAAACTAGTGTGGATAAGAGAACGAGTATGGCCACTGTTATAAAATAAAAAGGATGACCTCTGTTTCATTCCTGAAAGGCATGGCAGAGGACATACAGTCTACACACAACAGTAGAAAAAAAATAGCTAAGCCATCTGAAAATGTTTTCAGCTCTAGCTGACACAACTTGGCATCTATTTTACTGCAAAGACTAGAGTTGATGTAGAGATACCTTCAGAAATGAAAATATAGTCTGTGAATCTCAGTCAGATTGAAGAGCTTTCCTATAATCCAGTATTGAAATACAGACCCATTTCTCTCCGTAAACTATTCTGTTTTCCTCATCACTTCACATGGTAGCTTCAGCTCCTCCTCACGCACCTCACTGAACAGTGGGAATCTCATTTAGAAGGGCTTATCTCTCCCCCTAAACCAGGACGGGAATTTCTAGTCAAGGATTATGGCACAGAAAGGTCTGGTGAAATACCTAAGTCACAACACCCTATAAAGGTATTTGGACAGTAGATTTAGTAATGTTTGTGAGATGTTCAGGTACTCCAGTAACATGAATTCTATAAGTGCTTCCAATAGGTTGCTTTTAAAGCACAAGTTTTGTTCCAGTCCCACTAGGGCTGCACATCCCGCAGCCCACTTCCCAGTGCAGCATCAGTCAGAAAACTGGTCGTGCTGCTGAACAGACCTAACATTCCCTCTCCTCGTCAACTGATGACATCACTCCTTCCAAACTCCTTCCAAACCAGCCTGATTTTCCTCTGGGCCTTTGGGACAGTACCGTGTCTGATCCGGGACAGCGACAGAACCACTACCCTAATACTTCCCTGCTAGATAAACAACCAGGAACTAACTTCCATATGACTCTCATTTTGGTAAGATTGACAGCCCGGCCCAGTACTGGTTCTTGTCTTGTTTCTCTGTTACTGTTGTTAACATTTGTTCTAATATCCTGTCGTGTCTTGTATTTGCACAGTAACTGGTGCCATTATTGCTGAGCTGTGTAATTACACAGTGGATCTCTCGGTAGCACTAAGCACTAATTACAAAGTTTTCCAAAGTAGAAGGACAAAACAACTGTTCAGTGTTTGCTGCCAGAGGAGTTTTACTGTATGCATTTTCCATACCACTTAGTTTACTGCCTACTTAACTTTCCATAAAGTGTAATTAGGTTCTGGGTAGGGTTGGAAGACACATGGTGTATAATATATTAACTGCATTTTTATTCATAAAGTAACAAAGACTCTGCATCAAGTTAATGCCAACAGTTTCCCTTGGAAATAGCACAAATAATTTGTCACTGCTCATTACTTTCACACTACTATACCATTGTTAGCTTTTGAAAAGACAGTTTCTAACATTATCCAGAAGAACTGATGACTAGTTTTGGTATTGTAATGTTTAAATGGACCAATTCAAGATCTACACATTTAACCCAAGCAAATAGAAGTGTTTTGGTTTTGTATTTGTCTTTCTGGCAAGTATGGATTGTTTCTTTCTGCAGGGTACAGACTACCCAGTGGAATAGAAAAGAGAGAGGCAGTGCAAGGCCTCTGAGAAGGTACTGATATCTACCTGACCCTTTTACTGAAGGCAAAGAATAAAATCTCTGTGAAAGGAGAGGCAACAGAGGTCAGGACAAATTACGTGAGAGACTTTCACAAACCCACAGAGATTATCCTGTTTTTCTCGGAGAAAAAAAAGAAATAAAACAACTTCTCCAAGGTCATAAACAACAGACCTTTAGCAAAACAAGGAATAGAAGGGAGGTTTCCTAAATGCCTTGTTACTACTGGGTCTACCAGGACATCCTGTTTTGCCTCTTTGTAACTGCTTTAATCCACCCAAGTCTCTTTAGGCCTTCGTCGGTGAAAGACAGGTCTGCTCCTGTGAATCTGGCTCAGTTCATCAATTACATTTTGATGCTTTCTTTGGAGACAGAGATAGATACTTTGCAAGCATTGTGTTTACACCTGTGCCAGCAGGGCTATAAGGGCAAACTGGTTGCAGTGCCCACTCACATACTAAAACAATTCAGGGATCTGATTAGCACATCACTGGTGGAATACCTGATTCGTATGAATTTCTGGTAACTTGGGTAATACTAGGTCCACGGGTGGCTTCACTCTTCTTCCACTTCGCCTCAGTGCATAAGAGGCTTCATACACTGAATTTTTCTGTGTCTAAACCAGAGGATGAATTTTGATAAAGAGACCTAGTATCTGCATTCTGGGAATAAAGAAATACTGTTGTAAACTATAACAGCTCTCCCTCTTATGTTTTTGGGTGCAAATGACTGGCTGGAGCCACAGCTCCTCTAGCTCTGTTTCTAGAAGCAACAGGAATGTTTGCCATTTTCTCTTTGAGGCTGGAGATGCAGTCTTCAAAATGAAGAAAAGTAGGAGAGCTTTTTGCGTGTCTGACCAAATGTGGGACACATCATCCTAGTCAGGTCACAGTACTCATCATCTCACAAAGGAAAATAAGTTACAGAAGACTGGATCTCATATCCAAGTCCAGACTAGTTGGAAGGTCAATCCTATCCCTTTGCTTTTTTGGCAAAAGAAAAACTGGTCACTAAAATACAGCTCTCTATTACAGGAATGTTAGCCCGATATTAGCAGTGTCTGGTGAAAAACTAGAGAAAATGAGAACTGACTTTTTTTTTTTTTTTTTCCCCTGATATATGTAGAGAAATATTTTGCTATGGTACCCTGAGTTATTTTGTAGTGTTCTAGCCCAGGTTTCCCAAGATCTGCTTTGGGTCTATTAAATCACTTCACAGCAATTTTGGAAGAAAATACTAATATACAAAGAGATACCAATTGGGAATGACTGTCCTAAACAACAAGATTTAGTTTACAAAGTTGTCGATTTGTATTTCACAGAATCATGGAACAGTTGAGGTGGAAACGGACTGCTTGAGATCACCTAGTCCAGCTAAAGCAGGTTAACTGAGATCATGTTCAAATCGATTTTGAATATCTCCAAGGAATAAGACTCCACAATCTCTTCAGAAACTGCAGAGCCACCATCACAAAGAAAAACTATTTTCTTAGTTTCAGAGAGAGCTTCATGTGTTTCAGTTGGTGTTTCAGTCACTGACTCCACTGAGAACAGCCTGGCCCCATCATCTTTACACTCTCCCATCAGGCATTTATACACTTTAATAAGGTCCTTCTGAACCTTCTTTTGTCTAGGCTGAACAGTCCCAGCTCTTTCATCTCTCTCTTCATATGACAAATGTTTCACTCTTAATCATCTTTGTGGTCCATTGCTGGACTTGCTCCAGTACACACTTTCTTGTACTTGGAAAATAGGTGCATACTCACACACAGGACAATATAAAAACATTTTTTTTTAGGTCCTGTTTCGCAGTAGTGGAATCACTTTGACTGCTGAAATCTGCTGTTACTTCATAGCCAGTATTTTTCATGAAATACACTTTTCCTCTTTTTATCTGCTTATTTTCCCCTTTTATTTTTTTCACTTTAAGAACAGAATTCTTTCTTCTTTTCCCACTGTTGCTTGTCTGTAGATTGCTGACCTAAAGAGACTCAGTGAGGTTCTAGTTCTCTTCAGTAATTCCGTGTTTCACTTGAACTTCACTACTGCTCCTTTATTTTAAGAGTTAAGCTTTAGTTTGGCTAAGACAATCTGCTAACAGGCTAAACAGAGACATGGACCCCCTGAAAACTATGGAAAATTCAGATAGTAGGCAGTAACTTCTCATTTCAGAAGTCTTCTCATAATAATTCTCATCCTGATATAAAGATCCTTAATTTACTCTGATAATCTATCTTTCCTCACATTTGAACACATTGTATAGAAAACTACAGCTTTATACGCTACATCAGTATACAACAGTCTCATCGATACCTGTTAAGTTTCATTGCCTGTCTTCAACATCTCTCTTCAGCAATGTGTTTGAAATGCAGTCAAAGCTGGAAAAGTTACTAGCGAAGAGGACAAAAGAAAAGAACAAAAGTTTTAAGTAAACTTCAACACTATAACAATACTTCTCAACAGTATGTCCTATCAATATGGAACCATTAAAATGCAATTTAGATTTCTAAATAATAGCCTTACCTCCATCAGGAACGCATATAACAACGTGGAACTGAAATTACTGCTATCTTCAATAGCTTCGAATTAGAAAAGATTGACTTTTTCCGTTAAAACCACTTGTATTTTAATAGGGGAGTCATTCCTTTCTTCTCAGAATGATTTTCTTCACACAATTCTTTGATCTGCAAAACTGTCAAACTGTCCATGGTCCAAATCTGAACTTTTCATTCTTCCTTCACAAGAACCTAAGTTTACTCAGAAAGTAAAAACTTTTGATATGTAATTTTAATTTTCTGTGAGAAAGCCACATCCACATTGATTTAATTATTATTACTATCAAGAATGCTTCATTCTGAAGCAAGAGATCCTTGTGACTGATTATTTATTGCTCACTTGGCATATGAATTGCACATCCTCTGTGGAAGCATTACTGTTGCTAAAACAATAAGTGGGTTTTTCACTGCAAAATTTGAAAGAACAGATAGATTTTGGACCCACTCCTGAAGATTTATCTGATTAATAAACTGCATGAACTATGACTAGTTCCATTTCCAACAACCTTCACAGAGATCCTTCAGTGTAATCTAAGATGTGTTTTGACCAATCCAATTAAAATGTTGCAAATGGTGCAGAGGAGCGTATAGCAATATTTCAGGAAGAAACAAATAGCAGTTATGAGAACTCCTTAAGAATAATAGCTAGGTAGTATTTTGATACTAGACTCTTTTCTTGATAAAGACTGAAAGATGTCTGAGGAAGATCAAACTTGATCCATAGCAGAAAAATACAAATGAAATAAGTTGAATTTCAACACTTTTCTAGAAATATTGTCCCCAGTTGTCTGCCTTCCAAGTAAGTCTCTTACACATCCTCTTCTATATTAAATGTTACAGGAAAAGATTCATTTTCAGGTTTCACTGATCACCTCCACCCACCAGGAATCCATAGCTTGCTGTTTTACCCTGAGACTACATATGTACACTCTAGCATTGCAGATTAGAAGAGTGTTTTTGAAAAAAAAAACATGTTTTCTGTTTACCAATCTGAATAAAAAGTGTTTTCTTACCATGAGATGTAGAGGGAAAATGGTACTACTGTAGGTGTTCCTCAATAGGAAAACACAAAGGAGGCTAGCAACAGAAACTGAACCCCCTGAAATGCAGAGTAATTTGTAGACTTAGAAAAAAATGTGTTTTGCCCCAAAGATCAGGTTACTATTTGCTTTGCAGATGCTACCTGTAATACAGTGGTACTGACTGACATTGGAACTGCCCTGTGCTGGTCTATGTGAACACATTGGGTATGCCTGCTAGAGAGCTGGCAAGCAGGAACAGACTCTGTCAACACTTCAAACCAACAAGACCAGAGCAGAACCATCTCTTAACAGATGCCATGCATCTACTGCTAACACTGCATGAAGCCCAAATATATTAAATGAGTCTTGAAGAAATGAGTCTTCTTGAAATCAAATACCTTCTAGTCATCTCAGAACATAGATATAACTCTTCTGGTTATGCTTGAGGCTTGAGCAGCAGGTCCTCACCTCTACTAGTAAAATGCTGTGTAGGCAGAATCACAGCATGATAAAACTCCAAAAAGTTATATCAAAAGTAGGCATAAAGTTTATTGTCCCACATCATACTTATAGATAAAGACTTGAGGTCAAAAAAGTCAGGATGACTTTCTTTGAGTCATAAAATAGATCTAAATTACATAAATCCCAGTTCCGTGTTCGGCATACAAGGCCTTTCCTCTCAGCAATCTTGAAAGGAGAATAATGCCCTGTAAACACACTTGGCATAGGAAGAGTGGGAAGAAAAAAGGAAAGAAGATACCAGTTATCCAGTGCTAGAGACTGTATTTCTTCATTCAGTGATGCAAAAAGCTTAAACATATGCTCATGACCAAATCAGACAGGAGATATTTATTTACCTACTACTTAAAGACTGACAATATGGAAAGCAATTGTTTTGTTGTTGCTGTTGTTGTTGTTATTGTTTGTTTAATAGTCCTTAAGTGAACTGCTGCACTAAAATCCTCCCCATATATCTCTCACTACTGCTGTAATCATAAAGAGAATTAGCAGTGGTCACAGGTCTCTAAACCCCACATTGTACTTCAAGAAAAAGGAAATCAAATATTATAGTAATATTTAGATAGGATGCATCATTTTTTAGATCCGGAGACAACAGGCATCCAGGAGACACAGTGGAGAGGATAATTCTCCTTCTGATGGATCAGCAGACAGTGTGGGTTACTGGCCAGTGATAGTTTTGACATCTTCAGAGAACTGTAAATGACACAGGGTCATTTACAAACAGTATTATCTCTGAGGGACATTTCCATCCGTCAAAGCCATCTGTCATTGTGTCTGGTGCTGTGCAAATAGTAAAAGCACTCTGTTCCCAAAAACTTCTTGTTATAATATGTTAATTCTGCTTTCACTAAAGTGATAGAACTTTTATCTTTGCTGAGGTGAGGGCAGACAGGATCTTAGGGCATACAGTCAGGAAGATATTCTTTCAAGCATAACTTGATTTATTCTTAAATTAATCTAAGGCTGATTGTCTAAGGCTAAAAGTGAAAAGCAGGAGAAATGAAGATGGAAGAGAAGTGTAACTTTTGGGGGCACATCTAGGTAACAGAATGTACAAAATCAGATGCAAAGCTTCTTCAGTTTGAGATTTTTATGTGATAATATTTGTAGCGTCGTTGTTTAAAGGGACTATGTAATACAAATTCAAGATATTTAATAATTTTTATATGTGCTAGTATTAGGAACAATTAATTACATCTAAATTTCCTTGAATATATGTTCTCCTTAGCCTAAAGAAATAGCTCACAATTATGTGATACAAAGGTCTTTGGGGAAAGTAAGAATTAAGAATTCTTCTTTGAACAACAACACCCTTGAGCAATCCCATATGCTACATGCACTCTCATTAACTGGAAAAACAGGTGCTATTCCTGGAAGTGTGGGGTTTGGAAGAAACAACTAGTAGCTCTGTTTGCTGGAACAGAGCAGATGCCACTAGGCAGAGTGCTTGGCTGAGCAGAGCAGAGTCACAGACCGTTGAGGGGACCTCTGGAAATGGTCTAGACCAACCTTGTACTCAAAGTAATGTCAGCTAGAGCAAGTTTGTCTAGTCATTTTTCCAATGTCTCCAAGGATAGAGACTTCACAGTCTCTCTGGGTAACTTTTTCCATGGTTTAACCACCATTATAGTTAGAAAAACATTTTCTTATGTTTAAGTGAGCCCTCTGAGCCTTCTCTTCTCCACCCTAAAGAGCCCCAGCACTCTCAGCCTCTCCTTGCATGAGAGACGCTTGAAGCCCTTAACCATTTTCATGGCCCTTTTCTGCAATCCCTCCAGTATGTCCATGTCATCCTTGTACTAGGAAGCCCAGAACTGGACACAGCAGTCTAGATGCAGACTCACTAGGGCCAAGTAGAGTGGGACTATCACCTCCCCTCAGCCTACTGGCAACTCTCTTCCTAATGCACCCCAGATTTCTGTTGGACTCATTTTCTGAAAAGGTGCATTCCTGGCTTGTGGTCAGCCTTTCATCCTTCAGGACTCCTAGCTCATTTTCTGCAAAGCTGCTTTTCAGATGCATGCCCTCAAGCCAGTATGTGGGGTTATTCCTCTGGAATTTGACATTTCCCATTATTGAACTTCATAGTTCCTACTGACCCACTTGTCCAGCCTGTTAAGGTCCCTCTGAAAGGCAGCAAAATCATCTTGGCTATTCAACCTCTCCTCCTAGTTTTGTATCAAAGTTGCTATCTATAATGTGCTGCTGGTGGATTCAACAGCAGTCTCATGTTTTACCCAACCCAGACTTCCTTTTGCTACTGATACATCTGTATAAACTCTATAAACTTTTCTTTTTCTTTTCTTTTTTTTTTTCTTCATATCCCTTTCCAAATTCAACTCCAGGTGAATTTCCTCCGTAATGCTTTCCAAAAGGTACTTCCATATTTATGTTCATATGCTTGAGGAGGAAACCTTCAGCCCTGTCTTGTTGCTTTCAAAATTCCTCCTGCTCTCACCACTCTGTATCCTTTGCTGGCCAACCCCATCCATCACTTGCTCACTGTACTGTGCATTCACTTCTCTCTATCCCATAGTTCTTGGTTTGCCTAAGAGTTTACCAATTCTGTAATACAATCTATTCAGTCAATGAGCTCGTTAATGAAAATGAATACTCTGTTGATGAGTAACCCAGGACCAACCTCTGCACCCAAGAGCATCTCTGTGAAATTTCATAAATGCAACGTTCAGACATCTGTATTTAAAAATAGGATAAAAACATTTCTTTGTGCTTGTTAGTCCTTAACACACTTTGTTCCATTCATTTTTTAGAAATTTTATGTGTGAAACAACATAAAATTGTGTTGTGTTTCACAACAATGTGAAACTCTTTTGAAAATATTGTTTGACTTCATCAAAAAGTACTTTCTTTTCTTTTTTTTTACCTCTTATGAAGATGCAGAACACCAGGATCATAGATATGAAGTTAGAGATTAAATACTTCCTACATATGGACTTGCACATATGGAAATCCAGACAAAGTCTGCTAGATGTCCTCCTAGTACTTTTTAGATGCTTATTGGAGTCTGTGTCATCACTATGGGCCTTTTGGAGGTGAAAATTGTGAAAAAGTTATTGGCTAGAGTTGAATACCAGAGTATTTGCAGAAGGTCTATGGAAGGGTCAATTGAGGAAATATGATGCAAGCACCAAAAAGATATGGCTGGAAAGGAAAGGATCATCCTGCTAGAGCTGAGATCATTATTTTTAAATGCCAAAAAACATGAGGAAGTTTTGCAACTCCCTTTTAATCTCTGCTAATCTTGACAGGAGAGTGAGTTCTTGCAGTGGTTCCTGCAGTCAGTCATCTGAAATGTCCTTGATATGTATCAGCTCCTTGTCACAGCAGACATCTGACGTCACTGTAGGTGATCTCCCCATGTCTGAATTAAATTCCAACCATCAGCAAGTAAAGTGATTTTTCTTTTTTTGCTATTGTAAAGGACTGACTCTAAGTAAATCAACCTGTTCTCTTAGTTTAGAAATTTTTCTAAACCATTTATCTGTGTTTAGGGTGCTCATCATGAAAATATTTCATTTAGAGATTCAATGGGATTCTCATGTGGAGGTATCCACAGTATCCAATCCAGGTATTCACACACCTGGATTTGTGCTCAAGTATTTCAGCAGAATGGCTTCAATTTTTGGAGTCCTCACTTCAGAGAACTCTTGAAAAAAATCGGTCAAGTTTGAAAAACTTTCACAATTTAGAGTGCCAACGTAGCAAAGGATCCAGGTAGTCCAGCAGTCCTTTACAGTGAGTGTTCTTGCATTTGTCAGCTGTTGTTAAAAACCTGAAATATTAATATGTTTATGTTCTATTAATTAACACAATTTAATTTTTTATAAAGATTTATACCAGTTCCATTTACTGATAGAAATGAGAAAAAGATCTTTGCTGCGCTATGGTTTTAGTTAAGTTGAACAGATAAAACAAAGTGCCAAGGGCAGAATAGAAGGGACAAATTTCTTTAAGCATCAGAGGATAAATAAAGCCTGAAAAGAATACAAGAAAAGGGAGAAATAGGCCACAGAACCATGCATGGGTTCTTCTGAGAAAGGAATCTGAGGGCCAAAGCATAACCTGGAACATCTCTAATTCACCAGATGGAGAGTCATTACTATCATATTGTTTGTTTATCCGTAAAAGCAATGTTTATGCATGTGGGAAGACAGGAGAAAGAGAACAAGTCGAACACAGTGGCTTTTCATTATGTTTCATATTTTATATAGAACACTCCAGAACCAGCATCACCAATGAGCCGCATTTGTCAGATTTTAATAGGGATAACAGTCATGCAAGAGTGACTCTCAGAGATTGTGTTATCTTTGTGTCATTCTCCCTCTTCCCAATTTTGGGAGTGCTTTAAGTCCAGAGAAGGCTTTTCTGCAAGAAAACAAGTAGTATTAATGGTCCTAAGAGCCTAACAGTCTGAGAAAGTGGCAGGTATAGGATGACTCTGTCTATATTTCACATATTTCTACAATCAGCAGTTTAGAAATTCATTGAGCAGGAGACTGCATCTGGCCCAAAATTATTGTTTTAAATGTCACAGTGATTTTTTATTGCTTTAATCATTTATACATTAAAAGCCCAGTGGGATCCTGAGGACAAAGAATAGTAGCAGTTTTCCTTTTTGTGGAGATGCAACAGTCTTGTACTTGAGATCCAGCCCCCACAAAAAAAGACTTCAGGGCTTTTAGGGAAAAAAAATGAAAAGTGCTTTGCTGTTTCACAATTACTGTGTCTGTTACAGGATATAACAAAATATTTAAGCAGCATGTAAAACAATAACAGGATGCAACACATCATTATAGGCAAAGTATTTGGAACATAATGTAAAACTGCAGCAAATCACATCCCTTCCCTGGCTCACCCTGTTCCAGCCATCATCATAAAGACACTTACTCTACATAAAGTCAGTCAATTTGTGATTATGAATACATGCATTCAAAGCCTGCACATTAATCTAGACCACATTTCTTCCTTAACACCCCAGGCTGAAGGTAAGTCTAGAGAAAGCCCATGCTGCCTATATCAGATTTTGTCAGGTTGCTGAAGAAAACACTTTATAGTATTTAACAACTTATACACACATAGATGTACTAAATATATTTGTACAGCCCAATTTAAAGTTTTATATTAACTAGATCATTCTTTTTCTGAAAACATCTCTTTTCTCTAGAATCCCAGAATATTCAGAACTGACTATAGCCCTATATGGTTGATTTCTTAAATCCTTACCTCTTTGGTATTTTCTCTAAAAGAAAAATGTATCTACCAAAAAAAAAATCTACCAAAGGGGAGTTTATCTATCAAAGATATCTATCTATCAAAGAGGAACTTGATACTCACAGACAGTTCAAATCCTTTCTTTTTGTTGAAAATTCTTAATAGTTAAACCATTTTCTGTGTGATACTGGGAGTTAAGACTTGGAATGACCAAGGTAAGACACTCTTCCTTTTTAAATTTCAAGTGTACCAGACTTGATCCTACAATAAGCCTTATTTGGAGAGCTAGAATAATGTGCTTTTATCCTTTTATGATCTTTGACTTGTAATTATCTCTTCATTCAGTATCCTAGTTTTGATGAACAAATAACAGCAAAATAAACACAATAAAAATTAGTTGCATGGTAAATCTTAGTAGTGAGAGAGTTCTTGATCTTAAGTTCTGTAATCTTCAGATTTAACAGAACTAGAAAAAAAGCACAGAAAATGGTAGAAAACAAAGATAAGGAACAAATTTGTTAGAGTAGGACTTTTCAGTCAGGAAAGGCACAATTGAAGGTCATAGATGAAGTCTCTAAAGCCATCAGTGACACGGCAAAATAACAACTGTGGAATGACTGTGAATTGCCTTTTCTGGTACAGTAACTAGGGGGCATCAAGTGGAAGTAAATGGCAAGTTCAAAAAATGGCAAGGCATTAATTAACATAGCATTTATTTTTTCAAATTGAGAATTGCTGTTAAAAACTCTTGTAGACTCATAAATAAATGAATAAATAAATAAATTCAGAGAAGAAAAATATACCAAAAGATGATTAAATACAAAATACTGTTTCAAGATATCCCTAAGCCAAAATTTTTAGGGAAGATATTTCTTGGGAATTTTCACTTGCTCTGTTTTTATAACCTGCCTAAGAATCTGCTATTAGGCACTCCCAGAACCATCATTTTGGTCTGGATAGACTTTTCCTGACCTAGTATGTCCATTATATATTTGAAATTCAGTTCTATATTTTAAAAACCAAGGTATAGGTGTTTAAATGTGATCTAGATGCCTATTTTCCCAGAATATCAATGGGGAATTATTTCATTTGCAAGAATACAAGTGTGTATTGCCATCTGAGATGTCATAGGTTATCTATCTGAGACATATCCACAGGAACGGCTACTATCACATAAGATTTACAGGAGATGAATGTCCCTCCATATCGGCAGTTGAAAACTAAGGAAAATATCTTAGGACCTAGATGATTCTGTTAAGAAGTAGATAAAAAATATAGAAATGAAAATAAAAAAATTTTAGGGCAGAGTCAATGAGAGATTGACCAGAGTCAACCAGATTTCCAAGATCCATAAAAATCAATATATGTCTAGAAAACAATCCAGATGCTGGTGCTCCATTACTTAAAACATTATTGAAATGATTTCTTAATATATTGCTAATAGAAAAGTAACAGTTCCTCTTCAGGTATGTGATAGAAAAAAGATTTACCAGAAGATAATCTTGGAACATTTTTTTTACGAATGATGCCAAAATCGATTACCAGGAGAGAAGTCTGTCTGTATGTGAAATGCACTGTTGAACAGACAGATTCTGGTCAATTATATTAAAATTCTTCCACATGGACAGAAGTTACGTCCTTCCAAAAGGAGAGGATTGAAAGTAGCTTCCTTATACTGAGTAATAAATCATAGTAGGAGCAGGCCAGTCAGGGAGTAACAATTATTTTTATTTGACTTAGGAGAAAAGAGTGTGAAACTAAAGTTTTCAGTTGTATTTACTGGATGTATAGAAGGAAATAATCATTCTGGAGTTTACTTTTTTGTAATATTTGAGAAAATCATGAAGTACTATAAATATGTATGTAAATATGTAAATATGTATAAATATGAAGTACTATAAAAAATAATAAAAAAGATTAAGTTAGAGCAGAATTGTCAACAGTAGTTCAGCTCCAAACAAGGATATTTTTTTTTTCAGTCTGGATTCTCATACTAAATACTTTAACCAGATAGGTATCCTGAGCTAAACCAAACATTCCTTCATAAGGATGGAATTTAAAATTATTTCCTTATAAAATTAGAGAGCTGTACCTATATAGTTTTTTTTTTTTCTTTTTCATATGTAACTCAAATAAAGCAGTGGCTTTCTATCATCTCTCAGTCTTTTAACTGAAAAGATTGATGAAGATGACTTATAGCCCTTAGCCAGTATATCTAACAATCATGGTTCAGTTTTTGTTGAAATAAAGAAATGATACCTAGAAAAACTATTGAATTTTTGGACTTTTTGTCAATCAGAGCAAAATTTAAACTTGGTAACATGTATTGCAAAGATATTTTAGAGTCCTGCCTCAGGTTCTTTTTTACTTAAGTTCTAAAGGACTCTTGACTTTTTATTTTCCAGAGACATGAGATAATAGCTCCCTTAAGACTTTGGCTATCTCCCAGAATAAAGCAGTAGAACTGTTACTAATGATATCTGTCCCTGAAAACAGTCTTTATTGATTATTTTTTTCAATAATGTGTGGAATGAGGCTTTCAAGTAAAGCTATATTCATCCTTCAGGGATCTTTGCTGTTCCAGACTGGTATTTTATCCAAAACTAACCTACCTGATGTCACTGACAGTGTCAGGATTAACTTTACAGTACACTAAATGTTCTAAAACAAAAACAAACAATCAAACAACAATGTTTCATATGTAAAAAAGAAGGATTGTTGGAAAAAAAAGGCAATGGTGTTTTCATAGGGTTTCCTAGTTATCTACCCATGCAATCTCCTCTATGTTCTCTTAGAGGATGCATGTATTGTTACTTTAATCCTAAAGTCACCAATACAAATCCCACAGTCTCACAACTAATCCTATAAGAACTTGTCTTGTAAACTACTTGCTGTTTAATTCTTCTTCTCTGACAATAGCACATGGATGTATTCTATACTACTTTCCACCTTATCTTAACACACACACACGCTTTTACATCTTCCCTTAGTCATTCCTCTTTGAAAATTTTTGTTGCTATTTGTCTGAATCATTTTCAGGGTATAATGGAACTAAACCAAAGAGTTAGTCTGTACAGATTGAATAAAGGACTGATAAGCAAGGGGAAAAAAAGCAAGTGTGGAGATAATAGGAGAACTCCTGATTTTAACTTATTTCTAGTTAGTAACATTATATTCTTCATCTTTTGCTTTCAAATTAATTTCTTGTTTCACTATATCAAATAGTTTTCCTGTAAAATAAAATAAGTAAACTTGTCAAATTTATCTATCAAATCAGTCTCACATGATTTATCTCTAAAATTCTTCTTGGAGTGTAGTTCCTCAAAATAGACTTCATAGGTGTTTGATTTTTATGCAGTTAAAATCCATAATCATGTTTCCTATTTCTTTGGAAGACCTCCCCCAATAATATTTCCATCTTCAGTTGTTTCAGCTCAACTTGAAAGAAAGACTGAGGCCACTGAGTTATGAAGTTCTTACAAGTGCTATGACGGCTGTTGGGGGGCTAGAAAAGAAACATAGGGAAAAGACACTTAAACTAATTGTCCACAGAAATGGCTGCACTATAAGCTCAGTAGATATAAAGGATCTCATTTTCAGATATAGTTTTTATGTTCTTTCTTTTTAAAGTTTTTCAGTCAATTATGTTGAATCATCCTGTGATCCCATCAGAGTTATCATGTGCAATCAGGAAATCTTATTCACTGTAGCAAAACCTGTCTTGACATAGTTTTAGTTATGTATTGCCATAGCAATCTCCTTAGAAAAAAATATCTTTAATAAAGTAATCTTCTGAGTTTGAGAAAGGATTATAGTAGCAAATCTATTTGGATTACCTTTATACCGAAGAGCATACTTTTCTCAACTATTCTTAATATAGTTAGGAAACATCAGTTAAATCAGATTTATTTATTTACCATTTTTACTCCAAATGTCTCATATTCTCTTTCACTTTGAAAGACTGTAGGTAGCTTTCCTAATCCCAGTGGCACGTATTACTCAGCAATTTATTTTTGTTTTAAATTAACATTTCAAAAAGTTAAGGGAAAGAAGAAAAAGAAAAAGAAAAGAAAAAAATCCAATTTAATCTGTAAGTGACATTTAAACAGGCAGAATCTAAAGATATAATTTGATCAAGATACAGAGATGATTTATTACTTCTCTTGTGATAAAAGCCAGAGGTTTTCATCATGTATGAATGTTCCTTTGTGCTGGGTGCTTTACATAGGATAATGAAATGCCAGGCCCCTTCCCTTTTCTATATTAAGATTTCTTTGGGGATAGTGTAAGAGTCTTCCAGATTCTAATCCCTTATGCTAGCAAAAAGCGTCTCGAACTTTACTGACTACTTCAGTTTTAAAAGTCCTCTTAAAAAAGACAAAAAATGGACACTTGATAAAGTAAAATACAAATGATACTGCCAGAGGAAGGAAAAAAAATAAAAAAGAATTAATACCACAAGAGGCAATTAGTACACGAGGCAATTGACATTCATCTTATCTCACTTCAGATGTCTACACTTCCAGCACTTGCAATTTAATATGAGTTACTTCATAGCTAGTCAAAAGAAAACGGTATGTCTAGACCCAGACTCATGTAGGTTGTTTTAATAATTTACTTTCTGTAATGAAGTGTGTTATACCATGTATAGCTTTTTAACTTTTTTTTTTTATATAGAATGAATTTAGGATAACTAGGTCAGATTAGGAGAATGTATATGCGCACATAAGTATATATTCTGCAAATATATTGTTTGCTGGGAGGTAGTGCAGATATTAGAGCAGATAAATTTTTATCCTCCTGCTTTTGGTCACTTTGAGCAATTCTGTCCGCATGCAAAGAAACACTGCAAACAAGTGATAATCAATTAAAATAACAAGCATATAAAACTTGAATAATAAAGCAATTGATTGTTGTCTAATACAAATGAGAGCTAGAATGTAATGAGCTCCTAGTCTGAGCATTAATTCATCCTCCCAGTAAGCCACTTGAATAATCTGTGGCGGCTAAGTCAAAAGCAGAGGAATTGACCTTCACTACCCACCAAAAAGATTCTTATGCTGTGAGCTGCCATCTTCCAGCCACTCTGCCAGCAATACTTTTTGCTTTAGGATTTTATGCTTTTCAGTTTTGATGTTCTCACTCAAATCCTTGAGCTGCAAACAATCCCCATTGCAACAACCTCACCTCTGTCTGTAATTTCACTTTTCTTATCTTCCCTGGTTCTGTTCTACAGCCTTTCTCAAGGCTTAGCAATTTCCTCTGAAGTCTGAGCCAAGGTTGTGCAGCTGGGCTGTATCAGAGCTCGGCCTTGGATCCTTGGATGAGACAGAAGAAACCATTAAAGGCAGGGAGAAGTTAAAGAACAGTTAAAGAACGGTTACAGGGAGAGGAATATAGTACATTTAAAGGAGGAATTTGAAGGGGACAAGAGTGAAACTTTTTAGATGTATATGTGGTGATTCTCCACATGTAAAAAGTAGCCTGGCTTAGACCAAAAATTAGAAAATTTGAAAATGTAGTTTGCAGAGGGCATGAGATGATACCACTGCATCAGTGGAGGTGGCAGAGATCACCTAGTAATAACACTTTTCACAGTGGTAAGAAAGACCAAGTAGGGGAGGTACTGTAAAATACTTGAAAGACTGAAAGTAGTTTATTTTGTATGATGGTGAAAAGGATACAAGGAGAAAGACAACATGGTTAGACTATGACCTTTGATGCAAGATTTTGAAAGTGAGAGGGAACTATTTATCAGGTCCTGTGGAAATATTGTTCCAGAGTAGATATAAATGTGCGAATGAGGATGGAGAGAAGGGGGTTTACTTGTGAATAAAAGATAAATCTTTGAGATATTGTGGAAAATAGCATCAATATGAAGGGAGAGGCCTTGCAACTACAGCACTCAACATATTAGACTCAATGACAAAGACATTATTTTAATCTCCATGGCTACTGAGAAAAAAAATAAATAAGAGAAAAGAACAATATAAATAAGGGCATCCAGATGTTGGAATTGCAGTGAGTTTAAACTGGGACCTGACATTCCAGATATACTAAATGACATGCTGAAAGCAAGTATCTATCTTGAAGATTTCCTAAAATATTTATGATCTTGCTAATCTCAAATACATATTCACATGCTCTTTGTCATCATTCTCAATGACCTGAAGTAACTTGCTTTGTGATTAAGTTATTAAATATGTTTGAGGGGACACTTCTTTATTCATTAAATAGGGTATGAGGGGAGGGGAGGGAGACATGAGGAAATAAGCAAAAAATCACCGAGGGAACAGAAAAAAATTAGGGCCTTCAACATAGAAAAAAAAAATATATATATATATATTCTCCAGGTAATAGCATACTTCATTGTTGTCTGATTAGCATTCTTTTATCATGCTTTATGAGAGAGACTAATATGATTATACTTTAGCCATATTAGCAAAAACAAAAAAAAAAAAAGGAAGATGATAAGATTCAATTAAAAATTATGCTAATTTGATAGGATGGAAAATTGCTTATGTAGAGAACAAACTTATTACTAAGAGATACTGGCTGTTCTTAGGAAAAGTTTCACAGTGCTTATCAGTATTTATTTTACAATAATTTATTCCACAAGAAGGAAAGCCTGAAGGAAAAAATGTCTGTTGTAAAAGCTAACTTCACTCTCTGTTTATTGTTGGGTTTAACAGAGCCAGTTTTAATACTAAAACCCTGACTGTTAATTTGAGTACGTCTATCCTGCCATGCCATAAAGATACTCTGGTTCATTCTGAGTCATCTGTCTTGCCTTTTAGGGATAACATTACTCAGTCCATATTAATATGCCTGGTTTATTAACAAATCTGATTAGTCTCTGCCAAGCACAGCACCACTGTAGTTTTATTACATCTAATTCCTTAGTCTACCCAATATTTAAGACCTTTTTCTTAGAAGAATTTCAGGTGCCATTTACATTTGATTCAGCCTAAAGAAATATGTATTCTGCTTAGTTCTAAGGTTGTTTTTGTTTGTTTGTTTTGTTTTCTACTTATAAGTGAATTTATTAAATTCACCAAGAGATCAAGTCTTAGGTCTTGGTCATTCAGTCTTGTGGAAAGTTGGAGTCATTTTGATGTATCCCCAAATTTACTAAATTAGTACTCAGCAACCTACACCTTGATGTAAATTAGACTATATACTGCTTACAAGAGACAAGATTGCATGAAAGATATATACATGTCATTCTTAATTACTCACAGAGTCCTGTAATTCAGATTTTACATGAAATGCATTTAAAAAGTGTTTTTATAGAAGCTCTATTTCCACTGATTCATAGTTTATGCGTTCTGTGAATTGAGCAAAAATTCATTTTTCTTTTTTTTTTTCTGAAATCAAATCTAAATTTTTACAGCATACTGTGTCTTGCTTCCATTTCTGACAGTTCAAACAAAAATAACAAAACTCTGCAAAACACGGAGATGAAAACCTGCTCCTTGCCACCTGCCCAGAAGTCTGAATTTCATGCAGGATGAAGAAACTATAATTCCTCTCACTGGGAAAACTCAGAGTAATGTCTGCCACAATATCCTAATCACCAGGTTAAAGTGTATAGTGAGAACTGGCTTACAATTACTCCTGCATGAGTTTTACGTGAAATCACTTTGTATGATTTACCTAAGTATTAATGTAAAATAAAAAGGAAAAAGAAACCAAAAGAAAACAAACATCTTTATAACTGTTTGGAACATTTACTTACAAAACAATCTTTTCAAACCATATGCAAAAAAACCTTCATCTGTCAGCATACCAGAGAAGTTAAATTGGACTGATTAGGCATTTAAATCTATTATTTCAAAAGACCTAAAATCTCAAAGGTTACAAGACTTTTGGCTCTGAGATCTTGCTTTAAGGATAATCTCTGAATAATAATAGTAATATTAATAGTTTTAGTAATAGTTTTTATTAATATTAATAGTAAGTAATAAATTAAAAAAAAACTTCAGTAAGTTTTCTGGAAACTGCCTTAGTTTCTAGGCTACTTTATTGTTTATGGTTTATAAACCTGACTCTTCAAAATAAATTATTGAAGTACCTCAACCAATCAGATGTAGACTAGATGTGTAATCTTAATTAATCCTCACTAGAGTTAGTGATGGCATCTTCAAAAACACATTTGTCCTACCCAGTTTGCAAGCATATTTTAGAAGACCGTGAATCATACACAGAAGTGCTTATCTCCATTAAGTAGCATAGAGGAGTTTTTAAACATGCATCTTTTAGATAGCTAATGATAGGGAAAATTAATATCACACTGATTCTTATCACCTCCTATTTCTAACGCTGACAGCAGTAGCGTATTCATCCTGCATGCCGCTTCTCCACTTGCAGATCTGCAATTACTGAATTGGTCTAGTGGTCTGGGGACTAGAAGAAACAAGAACCAGTTAGGCCTGAGCAAAGTGTTCACACTAAGAAATCATGGACCTCTAGAGGATGGAAGCATGTGGCTACAGGCCTGCCTTCCTATTTTAGTGGGATTTCTGTTTATCAGGAGGCTCAAATATTGGAACAAGCGGAGAGATGCTGTGGAATCTCCATCCTTTATGATCTTCAAAACATGGCTGGAAACAGACCTGAGCATCCCAATCTAACTGGACCTACTCTTAACAGGACATTGGACTAGATAGCTTCTGGGATCTACATTGTTTTATGGTTTTGTGATTTTTTTATTGCCTTGTAGGCACACCAGTGATGATTAAGGACACATGAGACCATGAAACCAGTGCACCCTGAGATCAAATATAGTTTTTTATGTTGCTGAGTTCCCATATAAATAACAAACAAAAGGCAGCATGTAGAACACAAAAATATAAAATAGCAATAAAATATCATTATATATTCTCCTTTCCAACAGTATTTTGTACAGCATTTTTTTTCATCTAATTCCCAAGATGATATTATCCTTATTGGTTTTAAATTGGTTTGTTTTCATCATGGCTGTCTTAAAATACTGGAAAAGAAGCTAGAGAATACCAAGAAGGTAGAGAAGAGCTAATAGAAACATGTATAATTTTGTCACAGTAAATAAAATCTCAGTTAAAATGGCAAATAAACTTAACTTTTTGTGAGAGTTTTATTCCTATTTTATCTCAAACTGTTAAGTCAAAAGGACCTGTAGGAAATTCCATCTATCTCTGAGAGCTTCTGAACATCTCTGCTCTCATGTGCAAATTTGTTTGAAGAAAAATCAGAAGATAGGCCTTATTTAAAGATCTCCAAAGATGGTTCAGATATGCAGGCTATAAAAAGCAAGGGATATGTTCAGGGAAGGATCAGTAAAGGTTGCACTCTTCCTTAAATATCTGAAATTGAACACTTTTGGAGGTAGAATACTTGGCTACTTAAGTCATTATCTTGACTCTTTATATATTCTGATGATCTGCTCTGTCTGTCAGTTTAAACCTTTCCTTTTGTACCTATCCTTCCTACTTGAGACTTTTCAAAATATTATTTTTCAGATGAGATATTAAAAACAATGCATATGCTTGTATTTGCTGTATGTTTTCATGCTCATGCATTATTCTCAGTGTCAAAGAGTATCATGTTATGGTAGTGACAAAGATCTAGCCAGAATATAGGTCTCATTGTGATACACTATGTTTCTGAAGAGTTTCATATGAAAATACTATAATCTTTATGTTTTCCCCATAAATGGAATCTCAGTGAGTTTCAAAATTAATATAGTAGCATCTCTAATTTGTCTTAATTGTTTTTCATTCTTTATCTCTCTCGTTCAGCACTAGCATGAGAAACAGGTCCCTACACTAGACTGTCATGTAATTTTGGCATACAGTTTATTTCAATTTATGATTGATTCCTAAGAAAAGGCTATCTTTGAGAAAGATATGAACTCTGCACTGCAATGGACTGTTCTGGTGAAGCTGTCATGTGGCCATTACTCTACATTTATACAGCTCTGAGGACTGCACTAGTAAAAATCAATCTCAGGAAAAGAGGTCAAGATATTGGGAAATACTTGCTATTTTTTTATAGAACTGCTATGTCCGGTTCGAAAGACAGAAGATAATAGAGATTCTGTATTACACTTGATAAGCAGCATTAAAATGTTGCCTACATGTGTAAAACGTATAAAATCAAATGTCAAGATGTGAAAAGGTTATTGTGTTTTATTTCTAAAAACATCATGTTGGATAGGAAGGATTGCACTCATTGACTCATTATTTGTGGATTGCTGCTTTACAATTATATCTTAATTGACTTGATAATCAACTTGAACACTTAATATTACAGTATCATTGGCACATTTATTATACATCTAAATCTTACAATTACAGCAATTAAATTGGTTGCCTTTTAAACACTTGGTTCACTGATCTTTAATTAGACTTCCATGAACTGAATTGCGTAAAAAAGGTGCTAAACGTTACAATTGTAGTAAAGGGGGTTTTTTTTTGCCATGTTATACAGGCCAGCTTCAGATAGGTGTCACATGTATTACAGCATGCCAGCTCCTTGATGCTTTGTTTACCTTGTGATTCAGATACTACCTGTTAAACAACATGGTAGAAAGCTTCATCCTCCTTTACTCTCAGTCTAGGCTACATGTAAAGAATGTAAACATAATTAAGTGATTCAAATCCAGGCCTTCACCTGTACAATATTAAAGAATATTTATCTTCGCTGACCTCCGTTTTCACAGGAGGGAAAATCTTGATGCTGTAGTTACAAGGCTACATGTGCATTTTTTTGGTCCCTGCCTGCAACCTCACAGCTGCTAGTTTCTATATATGCTCCTGTTTTAAGAAATTACATTTCCAGCATGGTCATCAAGAATTTTCATCTAAAATACAAAGAAATCAAAGGAGAAAAGCATATGAGAAGTAATTTAGGGATTCTTCTTTTTCCATGAATATATTTCTCCTTTCAGATTACCAAAAAAAAAAAAAAAAAGTGAAAAAATTTTTCTTCTTTAAAAAAGCATGAAACCAGAAA
>PTEX01000060.1:987899-1027119 GCA_003342815.1 Eudromia elegans | reverse complement strand
AAAAAAAAAAAAAAAAAAAAAAAAAAAAAAAAAAAAAAAAAAAAAAAAAAAAAAAAAAAAAAAAAAAAAAAAAAAAAAACAAAAACAAAAAAGCAAATAAAACAAGCATTTCCCTTGAGAAGTACTGCAATAGCAGTTATATTTGGGATGCCTTCTATTCTATTTGTCTTCTTTGAAGCAGTCTCCTTGGAAATATTTCATAATGCATCATGATCTTGTCTTGATTGTTTGTTTAGATACCTGTTCTGAGACTGTCTGACTGAAGAATCATTCAGAACAATGGAGCAAGACACCTGAACTACATTTTTCATGAACATTCCTAACAGCGTTTCTTGACATAGTATTTTTGGTTCTCTGATGCAAGTTTGGCTACTATGGAAAAAAATAGTTAAAAACATACATTATCCTTCCATCAAAATCTTTAAGCTTATGATATTCTGTATTAAAATCAGCATTTTCAAAACTTCAAATACCTAAAGAGTACTAGTTAGGAGTATGGGCAAGTTCCTGGAGTGCTGAAGAAGGTAATATTTAAAGATGCATATGGTCTAACAGCAACTGAGCTATAAGAATTTTTGTTCCACGTTAGTTTGATAGTCTGCTTTAACTACCCTGTTTTACCTCACCTTGAATAGAGTAGGGATAACATTTAATTATTTCCTATGGATTGAGAAGACAAAAATGCATTAAAGACTAAGAAGTTTTCAGGTCTCACATTGATGAGGATCATACAAGTGCTTAGCAAGATAATACAATATTCTAGTTATACTCTTTTAATGAAGCCATTAAGAATTCACAAAAGCCAATGAGGTATTTTAAGCAATGAATAGGACTAACAGTAGTTAATTTCAGAAAACCTTTGATAAGATTCTCAAGCTGCAAAATGAAGATATCAAATTATTAAAAGAGTTCATTAGAAGTGATGCAACCACACAGGAAACTTGATAGGTGAGATCATTATATGAAGTCTAGTGATACAAAGATTTTCAAAAGCAGGTTAATCAGGTTATTATTGAATGATAAGAGGAGAAATCTGATTTATTAAACTCCTTAATTGAGATGTAACTACCCAGTTGTATGTCAAAAACTGAAAGACCAAGAAAATCACAGGTACGAGTAGGGGCCATTTCCAGGAATCCCCAGGGTGCTTCAAGATGTAGCTTAAATAATAACACATTTTTCTACTTCTTTTTGACCATCTTCTTAAAACTACTTTCTATGACTTCGAAGGAGGTGCTCTAATGATGGTTTAAGGGATAGCTTCAGAGAGTTCTGCATCAGATGAATCATTTAATCATATCACTTTGCATAATTTGCCTTCCTCAATTGTGTCTATTTTATACTCAGGGTAGGGAAGATCAGAACAAAGTTTCTCTTTATGTGCAAAATTCCATTTCCTTATTAAGATTCTGTATTATGACCTTCCTACTAAGAGACAGATTGTGCCTATATAACTAAGTAAAAGAGGTCTGTGAAACAATACCTAACCTCAAGGACAAGTGGTACTGCAAAAGATTTTTCTTGTAGATAGGGAAAGTGAAGCTAATGAACATCTTGGTCCAATGCCTGAGATGTGTTCCTGGACCTTTTCAATTTAACAGTTTATAAGTATCCTCTCCTATAAATACCGTTCATTTTTAAATAGCTGTTTTAAAAAAAAAAAACTTTTACCAAAAAAAGACTTTTAAAAAGCAGATGGAACTTCCTGTTCTTCAAAACAATATACCAAAATTTTGAATTCATACAGTAATTCTTTATCTTAGATTTAGACATCTATGTTATTAAAATCCATTCAAATAACATGTCACGTACATCACTTTAGGACCTGTGGATTAATCCAAGAAAATATTAATGGGTCTGCTTAGCCTGAGAAGAGAAGCCTGCAAGGGGTTCTGATCATGGGAAGAATGTAAAGAGGACGAGGCCAAACTCTTCTCGGTGGTGGCCAGTCACAGGACAAGGGGTTATGGTTTTAAACTAAAACACAGGCATTTCCATGTCCATGTGAGGAAGGACGCAGGCTGCCCAGAGAGGTTGTGGAGTCTCCTTCTCTGGAGATCTTCCAAATCTGCCTCACTGCTGTCCTGTGCTCCGTGCTCTGGGTATCCCTGCTGGAGCAGGGGGATTGGACTAGATGATCTCTAGAGGTCCCTTCCAACCTCAGCCATCCTGTGATTCTGTGATTAAAAAGACCAACTGGACTAAGGTAATCTTAAGTACTCTTGGAAATTTCAGTAGAACCCCCAATCCTTCCACCACTTTAGCTACCCTACAGATTTATCTACCAGGAATTTCTCCTCTTTCTTTGGGCAATGTAGATAATGGAAAGGCAGCACAAAAGTGCCTTTCTCTCTGTCCCAAGTTCCCTACCAAGATTCTCATGATTCCATCCCTTTTTAAGGTTCCTTGGTTACATATCTAAAGTCAACTGGAATTGAAGCCTTTCTTTTCTCCATCTTAAATATAAATGACTTAGACATTTCCTCACAACTGCTTTTCTGCTTTCTTCCTTTTCCTTTTCTCTAGATGCTCCGCTTCAAATTTTTTTTTGTTTGTTTGTTTTGTTTTTTGGGGTTTTTTTTTTGTGGTCAAAAACCCTCCCCTGGACTTTCAGATTTAGTTAGAGAGAGCAAGCTTTCTGCTCCTAGGAAATAACTCATCAATCATCATCTTTTCTTCCGTCTATCTCTTGTTTTACAGCTCCCACTCTCATACTAAGAGATTAATACAAACCTAACTTTTTGCTACAAGCAGAAGTGCCTGTCTCCTTCCAGGAATGCACAAAAATAAGACTGCACTGGTGGACAATATCAATGCATAGCTTGTTAGATTGCCCTTCACTTTCCTGAACTATTTTCCCTGTCTCCTGAGCTCTCATGGTGATAAAATAGCAGTGTAACAACAGCTTGAAAAGAGGCAAAGTGGCACCATTAATCTTCTAATTCTAAACTGTTTTCTACAGCACATGCCTGAAGCCCTGTCCTCTAAATGATCACACTTCAGAATCTCACTGAGCTTGCAGTCCATGACACTCCTCACTCCCTACAACCAGTCCCACAGAGATCAGAGAAACTGAGGTATCTGATCTCCACATGTATGTGAGTGTTAAATATAAAATGACTTCCTGAAAGGTTTATCACTATGTGGTGGAAGATGGCAGAGTGGCATCTGCAGATTGGGTGGAACACCCCCTGCGCCTCAACAACGGCGAAACAATCCTCCAATCCCCTTGTTGTATTTAGTGGTGTGTAAAGTGAACAAGGGACAGAATCAGCTTTGTTATTTTCTGTGCTTTACACAGCGTGGGTCTGAGAGTGCTACATGTGTTTAAGAACATCTGAATTGTCAATTACTCAATATCTCTTTGTGATCTAAGGAGACAGAGACAAAAAAAAACAAAGGAAAAATATATAGCAAGCACTTCACTTCTTGGAACTAGAGAATAGGGGAATTTCTCAAGTCTGAGGAAAAGAAAGGCAACAGTTCTTCGATCTGTTTAAAGAACTGGCAGATGAAGTCTTTGTCATAGCCAGCAAACTGGTCAAGAGGAGTGCTTCAGGCAGCCATGTGAAAAGAGAAGATTTTGTAAATATTTTCAATATCATGGAAATGATACTGAAATGATTATCAAATTTCCTTTCCCTCAGTCTCCCTCCCATTTCACATCACAGACTTTAGTAGTTTAATCAGAGAAGACTCTTAATCAGAGCAGAAATCACAGTAACTTACCAAGGTATCTAAGGTCACCGAACAACAGCATACCAGAGTCTTTCCTATAGATCCCACACCATAATCACACATGATAGTCCCATATTGCAGGAAAATGTTTCACAATGCAAAGGATACAAAGAGAAGGAAAAAAAGAGGGGGAGAGGGAAGCGGAATCTCCACCTACCTGATAAGCAGTTTGTATAAAGAAAGCCGCTCTAGTGTCTAAGCAAAATCAGTGCCAAGTAGTACCATTCTCTGTTAACCTGATACAGACATGTCTTCTACAAGCAAAACCTAGGACAATGGACATCTGAAAACTCTTTGTCAGGAGGGTACTTCTATTGGCATCTTTATCATAATAGTTGTCCTTAGCAGGCTGAGCCTGTCTGAAAGCACAAGCCATATAAATAGCCACAACCCCACGTGCCAAGACAATGATAGGGATGCCTTTTTTATTAACACAGGCTCCACAGTGTGAGGTATTGTGTGAATCTAAAAATAAAGACTACTCAAATATCACTAGGCCGGCTAATTTCAAGTACAAATCTTATGCGCCTCTTATTTCAGCACCAGGCAGATCAATAAGGTTTTGTTCACTCAGGGCATACGGGATATCTGAAGAAAGAGGGAATATCGTCTGTGCAGTAGGGAAGATCTAATGGACAGTTCAAAGAAAACTCCTATGACTGACCATCTGTGTGACCTTCGGGCTCTCATTTCACGTTTTTAAGCCTCCATTTCTCCTCCAACACTTTGTTTAATTCCTCTAAACCAAGAGTTCTTTGTGATGGGGATTGACAGCATGATTAAATAATGCCTAGTAAAGAAAAAAAAACTCCTGTCCTTGCAGAAGCCTCAAACAAACTGAGGAATAACAATAACATTTGTTATCCATAATGGAAATTCTACAGAAATTTTCCCTATTTCCTATGATAAAGACTAAATATTCAAAAGCAATTAGGAGATTTCCCACCTATACTTGAAAAATAATACCCAGGCTCCTACATGACATAGATGTTTTTGAAACATTATCCTTGTTCTATTCATTGAGTTTCATTGTCAAATTTTGGCACACACTACTAGATTCATTCCTTCTACTATTCACTCTTTTTAAAAAAGGGTGTTTGTGCACTTAAACACTGGAGCATAATTTGTTAGTAGAGTTTTACAGATCCTTTTGGAAATGTGACCTTCAATGCTTCTATGCTTTGGAGAAAAATGTCAAGGTTTTGCCATACACTGACAAAGAAAGATGGGGTTTGATTTAACAAATAAAAGAAAAAGTTAATTTTCCAAGTAAAACGAGTGAACTTTTGCCTAAATAAAAAGGCTGTCAAGCTATTAAAAACAACCAAAAAACATCTATTGAGTAAATGAAACAGATTGGCTCATGGTAATACTGCAGTAAGCTGTAAATCACATATGCCAGAGGTGCAGATGGTAGTTTGACTTTAACCTGACTCTGCCAAAATTACCTTTCCAACCTTTCCATCTTGCAAGATGGAGTTAAACAGTTGTCTATGAAGGTGCAGAAGCTAAAGGCTAAGAAAAACCATAATGATGTTTCATACAGATGCAACAAGTTTGGAAAAGACAAAAGCAACTACAAACACACACACACAAAATGTTCAAATCAAAATTGCAGTTTTGGGCAAAACAAATGATACTTTTAATCCTCTATTTTGTCTCTCTTGGTGACCAGACACTTTTAACAGTAACTGAAAGAAGAATCCAATAAGTGCAATTGGTGAGCCATCTGTCTAACACATAAAGAAGCCCTCAAGCCTGAGGCAATCTGTGGAAAACTAATGCCCTGAAGCATAAAAATCTCTCTCAGACATTTTTGTTAGAGCAGTTGCTTGCACCAGGGGAGCCAAAGTAAAAAGATAAAATAATATTAAAATAAAAAATCTTCCAAATTTTCTTCCTAACATCTTATTATCCCACAGGAGTGCTCTATAAGAGAACCTCTTGCTCTTCTCTTTAATCTAGAAATTGCTGGACACTCCATGTCTTCAACACATGAAAGAGACATAGAAATCATATGGGAGGCTTCAAATTCTCACTTCTATCAGCTTTTGCAGTGTTCACTTTGAGAACAGGAACTTCTACCTAGAAGTAGTCCCGGATGCTTAAAAGGTGTGTCACAATGAGAGCCACCTAAAAACCCTCAGCAGTTCTTGGTGCTTCTGTGAACACATCCTGGAGGGCTTGATGTACCAGAATATTGATAGAACAGGGGGTACATGTGTGTGCTCAGATTGACCCCATGATAAATGCCCACTTGGTCCAAAGTGTCTGACAAGATATTCACCCCACAATCCCATCCATCTGTGGGCTTAAGAACACAGTGTAGGCACAAATCTTGCTTTGTCAGTAACTCATTCCATGGAAGCAAAAAATGGGTACAATAAAACTTTCTGAATATGCCGAGAAATTAAATGTTGCTACCATATGGCACAACACATCAAACCAAGCTGAATGTGCTGTAATCCAGATCTTTTCAGATAGCTTCCAAACCAGGGTGATCTTTCTCTAGAGCAGCAGAGTGTTTTTGTATATAGCTTCTCAAAGTTGTTACATCCAGGCTATTGTTTCAGTGCTTTCTCCCAGGGACTGCTCTGCTCCTGCGGAGATGACATTACCCTTGCAGTAGCTTAGATGTTTTGTGGGGTAGTTCTTAAAGTCAAAGAAGCATATCAGACAGGATTTCTCTAGGTGTGAGTCCATTTTCATATATATATATAATTATTATTATTATTATTGATTGTACTGTTAAGAAAGAATTAAAGTAAGTTATTTTCTTCACTTTTATGCTCTTCATTTTGGGTTCAAGGAGAAATTACTCATTCATTTTTAGTTCAAGGAGTTACTCTTTTTTATTATTCATTTCTGCCATTTTAGTTTCTTAAGAAAATTGGGTTTTTGGCTGAAGGAATTCTGTATATTAAGAAAAAATACTGTGCAAAGGACACATCACAATTATTTCATCCCATCTCCAGAGATTTTCTGTCTGTCAAGCTCTTGAATTTCAAGCCCTGTCAGGCCCTTCAGGAAGGCAGGCATTTTTACATCTTGCTTCATAAAAATGAACTGAGAAAACAAAATAATAATTATAATCTGCTCATATTCTGCTGGTTCAAGATTTCCTATCAAAGCAAGTGACATCAAAAATCCCAATGCAATGAGCCAGAACTGTTGAATTCAAAGCAGTTTAAATTTGAGACTTTTAGTTGATTTCAGGCAAGATTTCCAATAACTATTCTTGAAGTCATGACTAAGATGACCTTGTCACAAAACACTGAAAACTAAGAGAGCTGGTACCTAAGTGTAGACCTGACTAATAACAATGCATTTTATATTTCAAATAGCTTCAATTTTGAGGTTGCTTCTGGATACAGGATCAGGATATTTGAATGAAACCTAAATTTAAACAAAAAAACAACAACAACAACTAAACAATATCTCTGCAGAACTAGAAGCTTTATCTTGTCCATGTTTGGCCTGCCATTATTAATCTAGGTGCTTTGCCACTACATGATGAATTACTGAAAACAGCAAAGTATTTAAACAAAAGGCATGAAAGAAAAGCAAATGTTCTAGAGTGAATTCCTAAAGACTTGACCAGATTTGCCATTAATGACACCAAAATCTTTGTAACATTATTAGTCCATGAAAAATACAGATAACAAATACTTTATTTCTTTAATGGCCAGTGATAGCAACAGTTTACCAGAAGTCACAAATGAAGGCAATTCAAATATTCCTCTTTCTTTTAAGTTTCTGAACCTCACAGTTTCTGAGAAAAGCTTCAAACTGTATCCTGAGCATAGCTTATCAAACTTAAACCAGAAAGAAGCCAGAAAGAAAGAAAACTTAAAGAAACAAAGAAAGAAAAATCTATATCATACTTGAGAAAGAAAAGAAAAAAAAAAGGGTGAAAAGGAAAAAAGAAAATAGGCTTTCGATAGCAATTTATGTAGCAATCTTATAATTGGGGTGGGGAGGAGGGAAGTAACTATTGATTTTTATATGGTTGGGAATACTGCAGCTGAGGGAAGGAGGAGGTTAAAATCACTTACTAAATTAATTTTGAATTTGGCACAAGGCAAATTGGCATGAATGAGCCAGCAATACACTAGGGCTGAGAAGTAGAAGATATTTTCTACTAACGAAAGGAATAAAGCTCCAGAAAATCCCAGTTCAGAATATTGGAAGCTAAAACTCCACACGTTCCTGAAATAGGTTGCAGTTACAAATGAAGCTCCAAAACTTAACTCCTGGAATAGTAGCCATTTGGCTCATGCACAGACCTTTTCAGTGTTCTGCCTGTGACCATGGATTCTCACTATTCCAGGGCTAAACAGATTTTTTGACTATACAAGACTCATGATGACAACGTTTTAATTTTTAATTAAAGTTGAGGAGCAGAATTTGTAGAAAGAGAATGGGCATCTTTGTATGTTTCTGTATATATCCACAGACGTTTGTGCTCACAGAAAATATAAAGTATTGTTTTGCCTTGGCCACACTATTTGGCTTTCTGATTTTATTCTTTAAAAAAAAAAAAAAAAAAAAAGTGTGTATATTTAAGGCATTACTTTCCTCTAGGAACTGTTTAGCTAAGCCATAAAAATAATGTGATTTTTTAAGTATTATAGCAAATGCCATCCTGTTAGCTGTAGTGGTAGGCACACCTGGGATGCATTTGATTATACTTTATTGATTTCAGAATTGTTTCCTATGTTTAAACACCAGCTGAAAAGAAAAGTAATAAAGGAACTTCCCAGTGGTCCTTCCATGCACGGCCAAATGAAGAAAGCAAATTTTCTCTCCCTATCTATCTCCTTCATCTCAGCCAATGCAAGTAGAAGGAGACACTTTTCTGACAGAAAAGAGACATTCCCTTAGGAGACACAGACCTTCACACAGTTAATTTTTAGTATAATCTGTCACTTATACTGAAATGTCTGAAGAGGCTTGGAAACTTTCTTCCTACTCTACCAGTAGAGAAGCTATTTCCTCCTTTAACCACTGAGCTATGAGCATCAGGCTTGGAGCCACTCTTGTCCACCAATATTTGGCAAAAGAAAAAAAAAAGTGAATTTAACTTTGTCTGCAAAAGATGCTGTAGATGTATGCATTGTTTAGGCAGCTCTGGATGCTCCTAAATTATAGGATTCGAAAAACATGCGGAAGGAGGCAGACATGTAGAGCACTAATCCTATCTAAATTTAGGCGTCTAAGATAAAAGGTTAGTTGTTCAAGACTCCTTCTGAACTAGCCGAGGAATGATGGGATGAGTAGCATGTGATGAGTAGCTGCTACAGATACAACATGCTAGAGCGGGAAGGATATATGCACCTTTAGGCCGATGTGCAAATATCTACTCCACATTGGCATCGCAGTCCTTGCAGTTGGACTGTCAGCATTAGAAGATAGCAACATGAACGCTAATCACTGGGGTTGTGCGGACATTTCATTGTCCCCTGTCTTTTATTTCTCCCATTTCTCCCATGAGATCAAGGCCTTCTACCCTGCAGACCATCATGCAAGTACAGAGACCTTTTATAGTTCCTTCTTAGTAAGGCAAATATATTTCCAAACCAAGTGAAAAACAGGAAAGAAGAGGACTTAAATGAAGAAGATCTGAAGAACGTAGTGAATGGATAGAGTGAACTATTGCTCAGTGCTCTGACAAGAAAAAGAACTGATGGTGAATCACATCCAAAAAAAAAATCCCTGAATCTGAACAAATCTACCATCCCCACTGTGTCTGTGAAACATCAGTCCTACCCACAGCCCCACGTGGTATTTCTCTGATCTTGAAATACCAACCGACCTGGAGCTTCCAGGGTTTTTCCAGGGCCAGGCCAGAACACCAGTACTCAAGTCCTCGTTTGTCCTCAAATCAACAAAACCATTCCCAGGCATGCCCTGTCCAATCCTTCACCATTTAACTCCAAATCCCTCCCAGTCCTTCCAACACTCTGAGCTGTACCAGGGCCCTTCCTGTCAGTCCCTTGCCTGGGACAAATCTGCCACTCCATGAAGCGATGCCAAGTGCTGCAGCTGCCACCACTTGAGATCCAAAGCTCTGTGCCCTCCTCCTGCATCCCTCCTGCCACAGCCATGGCCCATTGCAGCCTGCCAAGCCTTCCCCTCACCCAGCTTCCCCTCCGGAATCCTATTGGAAATTCCCAAATGCGAGGCCCTGGCTGCACTTGTTCATGAAGCTGTTTTAGTGATACTCTGAGGATGGGAAAGGAAGACATATCAGGGAAAGGAAGGCAGCTGATAGCTCTGCTTCTGTGGGGAGGAAGCTCTGTCTGGAAGCTGCTAAGGATGCTTGTTTTAGTAATAGAACACAGCTTTGTGTCTTAATTAGTGCTTTCATCAACATGTGTCAGGTAGCAGTAGCTTACACGAGGCCCATGTGAGCATTGCCAGGACTGCAGATGTGCAGGCAGGGAGATGTTCTGCCCCGGCTCGCACTGATGTAAATCCTGCATATCTCCCATTATTGAGCTTGATTTTCGCCGTCTTCACTGAAAGAAAGAAAAATATCTGAGCCAATTGTTTACCTACTCAAAGCATACTCTCTGTCAGATGTTTCCATCTCCCTGCTTTAGGTGACACTTCTCAGTTTTCCACCACAATCCCATTTGTTGAATGATGAATAAGCAGTAAAAGTGACACTAATCAATTGCAGCTTCCAAGTTAAGATTTTATGGTTCTCTGTGTCAGACTGTGTTTTGCTGTGCAGCAGGATATGGCATCACGTTGTTCTTCTATTGGATCAGAGGCAGAAGACATATATGCTATCAGAAAATTTAATTAAATTGAAAGAAATCATCTACAAGACCCCAGACTGGTTTTAATCACATAGTGGATGCTGTTATTTGTGTGGTGCTGTACCATTGATAAGAAAACACTGAGCAAACAACAGATTAGACATGTTGTTAGGTGCCTTATGCCTTTAGTATGAAGGAGACACAGGAAATATAAATAGGAGATATTTATTTCTCAGGATGCATTTCTAACCTCTGTCTCTACTCCGGTTGTATAACTCACTGCTGCAGTTTTTAAAAGGAAAATGTTTCTCCTAGCAATGCCTACACCCTCAGTAGCCAGAACATGTATCTATGAAACCTCTGCAAGACACTGAATATTCAGTGTGGAAGGGTAGGAAAAAAAAAAAAAAAAAAAAACCAACGTGAAAAGACTCGTGTGTGGCTCTATTTTCTTATTTTTTATTTCTTACTTTATTTTTAGGTCCATGAGTGATCATCATAGAAAGAAAAACAGCCATCCCTTTGGAGGAATGTGAAATTTTTGAGTGTGCAAAGGAGTCCTGCTTTAAAGGGGACATGTTGACCCCCCTTTTCACATATACATGCTTTTTTAATAAATATGCACATGAAAACTACAAAACATATTCCACTTTCAGTACTGTTTGAAGCTAGGATTTTGATTCAAGTCCTACTTCTAATTCCATTTTTTGTCATTGGCTTGTACAAATCACTTAAAGTAGGCTGGAATTTTCTGTTACAAACATATCCTTAGGAAAAAAAAATCTTTTGAAATGCATTAGAAAGCCACTCTTTTTGTTTTATATCAAATTGTCTTTCTGATTAGAACAAAGTTTCTCTTTTTTTTTTTCCTATTTTGTCTAATTCTCAGAGTTGTAAATAGACAGGATCATTGTGTGTGCACTTTACTTGCAAGATATTTTTCCTCTTGGAGTACATTCATAAAAGGAGAACTTTTTACTCCCAATTTAATTTAATTAAAAGCTAGAATGTCTCGGAAGCTTTGAGCTGATTTGGTGAGAAGATGACTGATCAAAGGCATATCAGCACAGCTGCGTCTAGCAAGGTTAAAGCCATTCCCTTGGTGGCAAACGGAAGTCCAGGCAACAGTTTAAAAAGCAGTCTCTTGATTTGCACAAAACAGATTTGTTAAGCCTAGTCAGGAAGGAGAAGGCAAACATGAATTTGAAGGCAATGACATCTGTAAGTGCTCAGATCTCCTAAGGCGACCTTGAATGACCTTGAATGGCCTACAATCATGCTTTTAAAGGAGAAGGCTGTGATTCTCACCTAAAGGCATTAGGAAAAATCATTCTAACCAGGTTCCTTCATCATTATTTCATGCACCTTTCAGGATATTCCCCTTTCAAAGCAATTTATGGAAGAGATTCCTAGACTAAGCTCAAGGTATGCTGACCTGCTCTTATGCATTTATATATCTGCTGCAAACTCTCAGGCCCACACTCTTTCTGCATCTTAGAAGTTACCATGACTCACCTGGGCTGCCCTGACTGCCTCTCTGTAAGCATTTCAGCCATGATAAAAGTCACATGATGATCTATCACTGAGAGTTTAATTATCTTGCATTTGCCAAGACTAGGAGATAGGTGGTTCACAGTATTTTTTTTAAGGTTTAGAACTTTTATCTTGTCCACACTTTGTCTTAAAGTTTTTACTTAAAGTTATTTGAAGATCCAGAAAACAACTCATTTTCCCATGTGAACTGATATCTGAGTGACCTGTGGTCAGCATGAGGCTTAGAAGAACAGCAAACAGTAACATGGGGAACAACATTCCACCCATGTTGTTAATCTGTAGATGATATACATGCTGAATTTCAGTGTTTGGCTTTAAGAATAAGAGGTGATCCTGTAAACTTGTCCAAAAATGCATTCATAAATGTGAAAAAGTACATTTCTTGTTCTTTGACATCAAATGACCTGTGCTCTGAGTAATATAATTGCCCCAGTACTCTTAGAACTTTACAGGAGATTTAGAGTCTTAACATAAGAGGTTAGGCAATGTCTATCTAGTTTGTTAAAAAATTAAAGCTAGCACTTTGTTTCCAATTTTTGCAGGCAAAATATGTTCTCAAGACCTCATAGACCCTACACTAGAACAGGACAAGGCTGTATGAGTACACTTCTACAATTTCTTCAAACCTGAACCTATGTCCATATGTATTTGAAAAAAAAAGTCTAATTGATATTTTCTCACAGAAATAGAGAGACACGTTCTAGGGTGACATCTACTTTTTTAACTTTACTGAAGACATCTATTTTAACAAAGCAGAGTTTCAGAAGGCTGAAAGACTGCTTGTTAACTTCATACAGTTGGTCAGGAAAACCATCTGCATTGAACAGAACATCCACTGACATATTTTGTCCTGATACTGAAGGAAATCACCATTTGTTAGTAGGGCTGTCAAGCAATATCCCGGTACTTAACTTGGCATATCAAAACCACCACCAAGACTTTTGACCATACCAGTGAAAGAACTAAAGTTACAAGAAGTTAAGACAAATAGCTCCAATAAAACATAGGTATTCCTCTGAGAAGTAAAAACTGAAGAATGGTGATATGAATATTTGCATTTATTTCCCCAACTTGCAGGAAATACTTGTTCTGTAATGCAATCTTTTTATATTTACACACTGTTTTTTGTTAGTGGTATAGCCTATCCAACCTGAGCTCTAAAACTATCTTGTGAGTTCTTCTAGATGCGAAGGCCTCGTCTCCTCTCCTTATTCAACAGCACTTCCATCAACTTCCTTGGGACTATGCAACTCATAGTAAAACTACATATTCATGTAGGCAGTCCAGCAACCTCACTTGGGCATCTAATTTTTGACAGAAAATCTGGGAAGCCAGGCTTTCTTTCTAATCAACACATGCAGAGTAGCTCTTTCAGAGGGAAATTCAGCCCATGCTCAGATTTATCATCCAGAGCATGCACTAAATTTCTAGTTATGCTGAATAGTAACACAGTTCCCAGACGACCTAATTCCTTGAGTTCTCTTTTAGAAGGAACCGAGGCATCCAAAATGTAAGAAAGAAAAGGAAATAATTTTATCTCTATTGTGGCAGTAGACACGTTCAAGATGCACACCTAAACATGGTATTAGGTAACATTCACTGGTTCAGGACTGAGGAGGTAACCTCGCTGGACAGTACATAGATTTTCATCTCTAAAATGTCTTGTGGAAAAATCTAATATCTGCTCCCTAACTTGTGCTTTTTTTTTTCTTTTGTTTTGTTGTTGTTAATCAGAAATTAAACCATATAATTATTTTCTAAAACATAAGTCTATACCTGTGTCACATTATTTATCTCATTTTTGGAGCTACAAAATAAATTATTTTTACCTTTTATAATCAAAATAAGCAGATTATTCATATGTGTGTATGGTCAGCCACACAGACAAGGTGCTGCCTCCAGCGGTTCCCCTATACAACAATGCTACAACGCCCAACATTTACCAGGATAGAGAACAGAGCCTCAGTCCCCCTCTCTGCCTTTTAGAGATTGAAGTTCACTAGGGAAAGCATACACACCCTCACTCTAGCCCCAAGCACATGCATATATCCTTACAAGTTTGCTCAAAGTGCATGGAAAATTCACCAGACACGAGTTCACTGCTTTTTACTACTTCTTAGAACATTTTACAGCCACTATGTACAGGTGCTGAATTTGGCAGCTGTGTTATGTAAACTAGTTTACAGGCATTTAAATTCCTCACTGATATATCTGCTAATCGATGGTTTTACAGTTAATCTAACATAATCTATTAAAATTTACCTCAATCCTGCTTTTGTCATGAATTATATCCCTGCTGCAGATCAGTAATTCACTCAGGTTCATATTCCACCAACCCTCCAGCTTCTCTGCAGTGACAGACATCAGTCACACTTTCTAGGCTGACAGTTGCTTGTCTAAAACATGCCTAACTCAGCTAACAAAACCCTCCCAAATATCCTCACTCAAACTATGTAATCTCTACTCTGCAGTGATATCAGACAAGATTAAACCCAACAGTGATCTTGGTTTTCAGCTGCCTGTTGTTCACAAAACATACACCAGATTTAAAATTAGGTTGGAAAGGTATCAAACTTTCAAGTCTTACTAAGATCATTCCATAGAGTCCCCAAATAAGTAATTTTCTTATCTTAATGGAGGAGACAAAAAAATGTTACAAACAACAGAAAATTTGGACATTCTGCCAGTTCCTGAAATGCTCATCTAAGTTCTCTTAAGTGTTAATTGCCAAGGCTGCAAATGAATCTATCTCTGGGAACTATATTCAGCACTACCCATCTAAAGGCAGCTGCAAACCACTAAAGGACTGCATGATAGCAGCATCCTGGGCAGAGATGCAAGCATCCTTCTTTTTTTAGAGCATTCAGCTTATTTAGAAGCCTCCCCTCCTCCTCCCCCCTTGCCAAATTCTCACTGTTTAATCAGTTTATCAAACACATCCATGCAGCTTGAGGCCAATTGCTTTTTCCAGTCACCTCAGCAGCAAACATACGGTTTGAGTTTTCTGCAAAGCCTCTGGGGTGACTGCGGTGCACTTTGCGTGGCTGTCACTCCAACTCCTGTTCTGTCAACAGCACCTTCATGCTGAGAGCATTATTTATGGAGCTTCCTGATTTTTTTATGGGGACTCACACCTCTGTTTTGGCAGCAGTCACACCCTGAAAATTAGCGGGATCACAGCTGTCTTTACCAATTTGGTGTACAATTTGCACAATTACTTTTCTTTGAAATAACTTTACTTAAACATCAGACCACAGACTATTTGGATGTATTCAAAACATTGGCTCTCAACAACTAAGATGTTTAAAAGGGGAATATTTTTCCTCTTCCTATTTTTTTTTAATTTCAGAAATTGTCTTCAAAACAAAAGAGAAAGCATTTATTTCATGTAAATATTACTGCCATGCTCATTCCCTATGCATATAATCAGCTTTATTGATAGAACAATTGTAGGTTTGTTCTACCAAAAAGCTGCCCTGGAATCCCCACATGTACTATTCACCAAAACATGGAGATATTCACACCTTAACACTTATATAAGGGGGCAAAACATTAACCTGGAATTTAATATATATCCTATTTAGAACAACACTTATACTTACTAATAAGTGTATTCTAAGTCCCATCATTAATGTACTAATTTACATTGTGATTTCAAATAGCTCAAGATATCTACTTATGAACACGTCTCAGATTTCCATTGACTATAATGGGAACTTAGATGTTTAGGGCACACGTTGACTACTTTATATAGACAATCATGTATATGTAGTCCTAATCTAATAATGAGATGAGACATCTAACCAGACCTGAGTAAAAATGAAGCACCTAAATCCATGGGGAGCGTTTAGTAAAGTCGAATGTGACGGCCCCTCTTCTGAGTCCATTTGTTCAGCCATCTTCAGGGCTCCTTGGTTCAACCTGGTGGCACAACAATTTTGTGGGTTAAAACAATGAGTATTACTACAATGCTTGAAGTGTTCTGTTTTTTGATTTTTGAGGCAAGGTTACACAAGTTTATCAGATCATTGTTGGGACATGGGTCCTTGGCACACAAGTAGTCAAATTTCTGGTGGCTGGCAAGAAGACACTAACAGCAGGGCAAACAGAGTGACTGTTAGCGGATGACTAGTTCTAAAGCTCCTAAAGTTTATAAACTTTAAATTTACAAAACAATAAAATCTTAAAACTCTATCTGAAAGGCCTTAAGATGCCTAACTTTGAAACTTTTCCCGTGAGTACAAATGCCCTCATGTGGGCAGCACTGAGACACCAGGAACTCCAATCAATACTCTGAACATATGTTTCTAAAGTCTTTTTTAAACTGCCATGTATACTCAATGCATCCACAATACAATAGCAAATATGACATAAGACATGGTGCCATTTGACAGGAAAAAGTGGAAAAGGAAAACATAAAGAATTTCAGAGAATACTTGGTACTTGTGCATGCTCTGACTCGAGCCACAGAGTCTGGGATCTTGCCTGATTTTAGACACCAAAAATGTGGACTTTCTTAACTGAGTTGATCAACTGAGAGAGATGCTTCTAGAATGAAAGTTATTTGGATCATCGTAGATATCTACCTTAAGGTGAGATGAATCATGTCCTATAAATGCCTGCTTTTCTCTTGTGGTAACTGAAGACAGGGCCTAAGGCCAGCTCAGAGGTAGGTCCTGGCACTGTATCTTTCTAAATTAAGGGAGATGAAACTCAGCTGCCACTTACTTCACTGCAATCTGGAGAGGAGGCAGAGAGAGCTAAGTTCTACCTGTGCCTTGGGACATGACTAATGTGTCAGGACTGCAGAGACAAGGGAAAAGATAGAAAGAGTATATATTTGCTTTCCTTTCTTCCTTTTTTCAAGCTATCTATAAAGGATCAAATTTCCACTTATTTTCAGCATCAGTTATATGATAAATTCTGATGTATAGATGTTTTGGTAGTAATTCATTACTGGAGTTGAGTATTAAGAACTAGAATTGTTCATATAGGTTGCATGTTATATTTCTATTCCTTCAAAGTTTAAACTTAAAACTTCTAATAAGAAAATTCCCAAATAGAAACACGGTCTTTGAGAATGTCCCATGGTATTTGTTTAATAGCTGTTTCTTAAGCAAACTTTCCTGACAGCTAGTTTTGTGGGTGCAATTTAACAGAAGATATAGAAGAAAGTATTTGTGACATTAAGAGGTCCTTTTCAAAATCGTGTTTGGAAAAATCTTTATTATGCATTTTTTTAATTATGGCAAGATAAATGCAATTCAGTACTTAGATCTTTATTTAGTCATAGGGGTACTGATACTGCATTTCATAATAGCCTTAATTTTCCCTTGTACAATAATTAAGAACAAATTTATGACTAATAATAGATTTTCATCTCTGTAAAAGTTGTGTGACTAGAAGGAGAATCCAATTAACAGGAGCTCTTATAAATAGCTTTGGCTTCAAAACTGCGCACTCATCCTATACAAAACTTGTTTGACAGGTGAAAGTTCATTAAATGATGTCATCAAAAATATATGTAATTTGACTGTAACATCTGGAACTGCTTGATCAAATTCAATATGAAGGTCTATATATTAATATGAGCTGAGAGATTTAACACCTCTATCAACCTGCTAGAAAAGCTGTCTGTAATGTAGTCCAGGATGCTGTTGACCTTCTTTGCTGCAAGGGTACATTGCTAGGTCAGGGTCAGTGTTTTGTCCACCCGAACAAACAAGTTCTTCTCTGCAAAGCTAGTTTCCAGGCCCCAGACAGTACTGGTGCATGAGGGCATTCCTCCCTAGGTGCAGGACTCTGCACTTGACTTTGTTAAACTTCCTGAATTTCCTCTTTGACCATTTCTCCAGCCTGTCGCAGACCCTCTGAATGGCAGCAGAGTTCTCTGGTGTATCAGTCACTTGTCCCAATTTTGTATCATCAGCAAACTTGCTGAGGGCATGCTCTGTTCTTGCATCCAGATCATTGATGAAGATAATACTGGCCCCAATATCAATAGACATCATTGTTGAAGACTGACAGTACTAATAAAGATAGTACCGACCCTAATATTGATTCCTGAGGTATACCATTAATGAATGGCCTCCAGCTGGACCTCATCCCACTGACCACAACCTGCTGAGCCTGACAGTTCAATCAGCTTTCAAGCCACCTAAGTTACTACTTATCTAGCTTGTCCTTCATCAAACTGTCAATGTGGATGTCATGGAAGACAGTGTCAAAAACCTTACTAAACATATAGAATATAAGCTGCTCTCCCCTCATCCAACATGCCATTTTTTTTCATTTCAGAAGTTTATCAGGCTAATTTCCCTTTCATAAATCCATGCTGACTATTTCCAGTCACCTTCTTGTCCTCCGTATGTTTGGAAGTGTTTTACAGGATTATTTGCTCCATCATCATTGCAGGGTCTGAGGTGATGCTGACTGAAGTGTAGTTCCTTATCTACTTCCTATTGCTCTACTTGCAGATAGGAGCGACATTTAGTCTCCTCTAGTCCTTTACTGGAAGTTCAAGCTAAAATACTAAGTTTTAGATCGACTAAGTTATGTATTCAAAGGGAAGTCCCTGTCACAGAGCAGAAGAGAACTATGGTATCTCAGAAGTTTCAACCCACCTACAGAAATTGTGGATTGAGGTCACATTGTCATTGCTGATCGTCATGAAATGTTTTTATAGAGCAAGTCTTACAATCATTCTTTCCTACAAGAAAGAAGTTGAGCAAGAAAGGCAGGAGACCTGTGTGGATGGGCAAGGAGTTGTTGAGTAAACTTAATGAGAAAAAGAGCACATACACAATGTGGAAGAATGGCCAGGCCACATAGAAAGAATATAGGAACATTGTCAGAGAATGCAGGGATGCAATGAGGAAGGCCAAGGCTCTTTGGAATTAGAGTTAGCAGGAGATGTCAGGGCCCACAGGAAGGGCTTCTATAAATACATCAGCAGCAAGAGGAAGATTAGGGAAAAGGTTAGTTCACTGCTGAATGGGGAGTTCCTTAGTAATGGAGGATGCAGAGAAGGCAGAGTTACTAAATGCCTTCTTTGCTTCTGTCTTTACAGCTAAGGCTAGTCTGCATGAACTTCAGAGCCCGGATATAAGAGAACCAGGAGATAAGAAGACTTTCCACTGGTTGAGAGGGTTTGGGTTAGGGATTATTTAGGCAAACTTGACGCCCATAAATCTGTGATGTGATGTGATGGAAGAGGCTGCCCAGACAGGCTGAGTAGTCTTCTTCTCTGGAGATCTTCCAAACCTGCCTGGCTGCCACCCTGTGCCTCGTGCTCTGGGTGTCCCTGCTGGAGCAGGGGGTTGGACTAGATGATCTCTAGAGGTCCCTTCCAATCTCAACCATTCTGTGACTCTGTGATTCTATAAGGTCAGAACAGGAAGAACTAGGTTAAACAAAAAAAAAGTTTAATCCCTGAAGCTATGAAAGGTATGCTACTCAGCTGTTCTAATTTAAAAATCCTGATTAAATACTCAGGTAAGACTAGATGGAAATGCAAACCAAATGAAGCCTAGCTTTCGTATAGTTTTTTTGTTGTTTTTTTTTTTCCTGAACTAAAAAGAAATTACAAAAAAAGCAGAAAGTGCAGTCCTGCAATAGAGCTCATAACTTACAATCACTTATGTTTTCATAGAGAAGTCTCATTCAATCTGTAAAATGAATGTTCATGCAGACTTTTTTCTTTTCTTCTTTTTTTGTTCACTCCTCCTTCACTCCAGTTGTCCATCAGAAAATTCAATCCTTGAATCAATAACACATCCTTGCACCCCTGAAAATAATTTATAGCCCAAACGCACCTCTAGTTGTCCCAATTAATAAGTTAGTTTCTGCCACCAGGACAGTGATGACAATGTAAAGTGACAAAATACCCATTTTAAGTAGATCCCTGGCAAGGAAAGTGATTTCAGAGTAACAAAGAAGCCTCCTCTGGGACTGTTAAATTGTACACATTTTTCAGGGCTATCACCATAAACAATTCTCTCAGTTTTCAGCCAGACATGCATAGAATTAAGCTCTTGAATCTAAACAAAAGCCTATGACTTTCAGAGCTGCTGGATATCTGTTTTTTTCCTGCCATCTTGATGCTAATTCCCTGAAAATTAAGCTTTTCAGAGTAAATTCTGTAACTCAGAAAGCAGAAGTGAGATAGATATATCTCTCAAGCTTTAGTAGGTATATACAACTGTTCATACATAGTCGTCTAGTAACACATGAGAGGTCATTTGGTATCCAAGACTTCCACGTGGGGCTGGCAGAAGTGACACAGGAGCCACAGGAGATCCATGCCTCCTTTGCATGCCTACAGGACCCATGCATACAGGACCGAGAGCTGAAAGACAAGAGGCCTTTCAAAGATCAGTATGTGTGTGGGCAAGTGAGTTGAGCCCTGGTTGTCTAAACATAAAAAAAACCAAAGTTGAGGATTGTTAAAGAGATAATATTTGCTCCAGAAAGTGGCTCACTCTGTTTTAAGCCAGATTTGAAACAGGCAGAAAGAATCATAGTGTACTCCATCTTCTCTTTCCTTTGAAAATTTGGACTACTAATTAAGGATATACAACTTTTAGCCAACTAAATTTATGAGCTATTAACTCCATCTTGTCATTTATTTAGGAATTCATTCAGTTCCTCTAAAATAAGTGGTTTATGTGGTTTGAGATATCCCAGACACTTCTGCCTGTTCTCTACCTGCTATTCCAAAAGGAAAGGGTCTTCCTTTAGACCTCATCTGCCATTTGCATGCATGTCTGCGATACCTCTAGTCTCACATATGGCACTGGTGCCTATATTTAAGCAATCGAATCCTGTTCTTTTAATAATAAATTTGGGGGAAAAATATGGTAATTCTCAGCATATAGGGAGGTATTCATACAAATATGTTGAAGTAGCATGATAAATGGATACATGATATATTGTGCAATTCTGAAAAGTACCCCTGCCTCCTCAGATGTACAGGTCTAGTCATCTGACATATCAGAAAATTATGCAGGACACATAGACTATGCAAGGAGTCAGAAGCCCAATGAGAACTACAACTCAGATATCCTGACTGCTAAGCCTCTGCCAAAATAGACAGTTCTATTCCACACGGATCAAATCCACTGTTCATTAAAACGGAAAACACTGTTAGTGTTTTCAGCTATAGGTCTGACACAGAATAAGTTCTTCCTTCAAAAATAAATACTTGTATCTTATCTTGAAAAATCCAGGAGGTAGCCTTGTAAATATTCCATATTTTATGATGACTGCCCTGTCTTTTCATTGTTTGTCTGTTATTCTGGTGATCAATATTAGAGATTTGCTCTTACAAGAGCCCTATTCTTAATGATTGAATTACTTTGTGATGATCTACCACCTTGAGCTATTATAAAAATTGACTTAATAATGTTGCCTAAATGACATTTGAATATGAGGATCTGAATCATATTGTTATAACTGCTTTCTGACTGCTAAAAAATACAATTTCAATCTTTTTTTTTTTACAATTCCTACTACTATGATGAAAAAGTATCTGTCTGAAACCACAAAAAGCACATCATGGAGAAAAAAATTTTTTTTCTTCTAAGACATTTTTAAAGAAAGTCTATTTGATCATATCTTTTAGACACATTTCATAAGTGTTTGGAATACTTTTGGAATAGTCTACATTAACACTGCTCTAAAATTCACTTTTAATCAGATCCAAATCTAAATCATTAACAGAAAAATCAGTTAAAGACTAAATCCTTATAGGAGCATGCATTCCCCAAATAAAATAAGAACGAATGTCTACCAAAACTGAAAATCTGGCCAAGCTTTGAATTGAGTTTCCAGCCTATGACATGGGCTGTACCCAATGTAGAGATGTACCCAGTGGGATGTACCCAATGGAGACAAGTCCCCTGCATGGATCTACACGTGTTCACTAAGCTCAGTACCAAGAACATCTTCATGACTACAGTGTAGGCTGCATGGAGCAAAAATAGAGTACTCATTTAGGTCACTGTCAAAGTTCACATTCCTGAAAATGCTGATCCTCATGTTTTGTAGCCTGTTCAAATAAAATCACACATTTCAGCCATACTCAGACAGGCAGCACCCTACCAGAAGCCTGTAAGGCAGCTTTATGGACAGGATATAATGTCCTTCTGCACAGCCATTTGGAGACCACCCTTTCCACACTTCTGGAATAGACACAACTGCAAGGCCTCACCTTCTCTGGCAGAAGAAAATATTTCAGACAACTTTATCAAAGTCACTGTCCACCCGCCTTCCATTAAGCTATCATTAATGCAAATAGAATCAAACTCTTGCCTCAGGCTACAGTTAAAGGCTCCCAGCACTTGGCTGAGTTTCTTCTGCTATAAGGTCTGATATGGCATCAGGAAAACAAAATCTATCTGACAGAAAACATTTACCAAACCTATTAATAAATTGTTAATATAACTAGCCAAGGAGCCTGGGAATATATCCCCAATGCAAAACACAGATTCAATACCTCTGGAAATCCCTTTCTCTGGAAATCCCTTTTCTCTGGAAATCCCTTTGCCATGAAGACAATTTCCAGAAAATCATCTTTCCTCTGATCCAGAACAGACTCAAATGTCTTCCTTCCCATTATTCAGGGGCTATTGGCTGTGTCAATATATGTGGCAGATGTACCCAACAGGACATTGCAGAGGCCAGTCCCCTACATCATGTAGGACTGATGACTATCTTAAAAAGCTCTGGGAGTTCTCACCTTCCTCACCTGCTGAGATTTTGCCCCAAAAAAAGCTTTTTCAAAACAAATTATCAATGACTCTACAACACACTAGAAAATGAATGTGATAGGCATGTATTTTTTTCTAAAAAGATAGGTTTCAGGTTTAAGCCTGCACTTTTGCTTCTTCTGTGTTTAACCAAGAGAGACTGGCATCTTCATATAACTATCTATCTCACCTCTTAAGAGAAACCTACCACAGGATGAAATGTCTTTGGGAGATGTTCATCCATTGCTCCCACTATTGGCTTTAGAGGAATTTTAGATAGCCAGTTTGAGCCACATGCCTAACTTCCTGATGTCTGAAGCCCAGTGAGATGGATCTTGCATATCTCCACCTGTCATTCAAGTTAGTTTTCACTGGAAAATTCAATAAAGACTTTCAGTTTTGCTTCTATGTTAGGGAGAATGAGTCATTAATAATTCTTCATGCCCCTAATACATGTATTAAAGAGTAAATGTATAATTGATACAATCTTCGCTCTCAAGGTTAACGTTGAAGAGCATTTCTAGATTCCTTGACAACTTACTTCTACCAAATAACTTTCCAGATCTCTTTAGACACACCACAATTCATCCAGGTTCTTCATGTTGCATAATTATTTCTGTGCCAAGGACCAGTGTCACAATTTTAAAGGCTATTTGATATTCATCTAATAATCCAGAATTCTCTTCTGTCCCTTAGTTAGCTGCTCTCTTTATGAAGGTATGGGAAAAGTGAACACATCTTCACTAATGTTATCTGATTCAGGATAACAACATATCTTATAACATATCTGCCCTTACAACATATCTTAACAAACATTGTCTCCAAAATAATTTGAAATATGACTCTGGAAGCTAATTCCCTACTTAAAAGCACTTTACCGATCATGAATGCACACAACACCCACATAGCCCGCCTACCATGTACTCAGTAATATTGGCAAATCTGATTTCTGTCTACTTTATTCCAGTTTCTTCTAGGGAACTAGGCTACACGGGCAATAAACAAATAACTAAAATAAAATGTTTTTACCAATATAACTACAATTACACTAGGGTTTTTGCTGGCTTGGCCAGAGATCACACCTCATCACATGCCTGTTTCTAATAGTTATACAAATGGAAAGCTGGAGTGCTGCCAATGTGCAGAAATAGGTAAAGGATAGATGTTTTGTTAAGAGACCAAATGTTAAGATATTAAACATCCTCAATTCCCACTGAATAAAGGGATTTGCCCAATTCATGTGACGCATCTCTGGTTCAGCAAAGCAAGTAAGTATGTGCTTAACTTTAAGGATGTGGCTAAACCTCACTGAAAACAATTAGAGTGAAATGTGTACTTAAATGTGTTATTGTAGAGAGACGGGATTACTCACATACTTAGGGGTTTTGCTGAATCAGAATTTGTGGCCACTGCACAATTGCCAGTTTTATCTAGTTGCGTATCTGGATCCAACATTAATATTACCTGGAAAAACTTTCACATAGTTAAATAGATTAGCACAACATATCAAAATTTAATCTGTATTAAAGTTAAGCTACACTGATTTTGTTTCAAATGGCACTCCTATTTCTTGCAAAGATGTTATCACAATAACTTGTGATTCTACTATCAGGAAATTAAAATCTAGAAATTTCCTGACAAGTTAGTTTAGAGAAAAGCTTAATTAGTTTATCTATATGCAGTTATTACTGCTAAGGATTATGATTTTGGAAAGCTAATAGCTTAATCAGTGTTTCAGAAGGCTAATGACATCTCCTGCCAGTTTTCTCAAAGATGGATTTCAGGGATATTAATGTTCTTACCAGACTGATAAATAAACTTTCTCAGCAGAACTCATTTGAAAGTTTACAAGGGAGGAGGTGGAATAGTAGGTGCATAAATGTATATGTTTCATACATAGAGATAATTAAGGAATATGCCATGACTCTACTTGAAATTATTTTTATTTGATTTTTTTTTACCTTTTTTTGGCATTTCCGGGTGCCTGTCTGTTTTTAGCATCTTCTTCAACCTCAATAAATTTGTTAAAACAAGAGTATGTCATATATTCAGTGAGTTATGGCTGAAAAACAAAAGTAATCCCTCAGCAGGATAAATATACTTGAGTAGGAGACCAGAGAAAAAAATGTATTGGTTTTTAAAATTGATGATGATACACTTTAAGAAACAATTTTTCCAAGTCTGTTTTGTTTTCAAATTGTCAGACAATGTTCACATGCATATTTGTAAGCAAAACAACTCCCTCCTAAGGCTATAAAAAAGATGCTTTGGAAAAGAGAGGTGTTTTTTAAATGATGATTAAAAGAATCTGAAAACTGAGGGAAATCATTAGTTGAGAACACATTTTCAGGACACATTTTCACCTGAGGAGATATAAAATGCCTGATTTGCTGATTGCATAAACAACATCACTACTAGGACAGACACAGGAGGTCAAGCAAGAATGACCATATCACCAATGCATAGCTCAACTATGAGACCTGTTATGCACGTCCTTTTGTTTTCCTGTTCATAACTAAACATTAATCCTTTGTGCTCCTTCCAAATAGCTGCCTCAACTACCTTTCATAATCACTACCACCATGTTATTTTCAGGTTTTTCTTAGGCACATGGAATGAGAGCATGTGAAACACAGAGTGTAATGAAGATCACGTAGCTCTGCAGAGCAAAGGAAGCACTTCTCAGACTGAAGGGAGTCAATGCAAAATGTGATTCAATAACTTTTTCAAGGACAGTTTTGAAGAACTTCTGGTCTGCAAGCAGGTCAGAGGAAGATGGGAGTCAACACATAGCACAAGCCCTCTGGAAACCCTGGACTTTATCATTATTCAGAAAATATTCAAATCAGCTTCAGTTGGAGAGGCGTTTGAGCAAGGTCCAAGGGGTCAAATCTTGAAACTGGATTTAATTAGTAGTGCTTTACTATCTAGCCAGAGATAAGTGATGATTTGTAGCTCATATTTGAACCTTCAGGAAGCTGACATGTGAGTGTCTCATATTCTTATTTCTATTTCTACTACCCCTTTTTTAGCATTTCGGGAGTTATTTAGCATGTCATCCATAGGAAACAGCAGGCTGGTCTTCTTCATAATCTCTCTTTGATTTATGCACTCTGAATTCTAAGCCTTCCTCTTTGTTTAACATTATTTATATTATTATATATCATTATATTTATACAAAATTTTTATATAATATTCTACATAAAATATATATAAATATGTAAGTTATATATTATTTATTTATATTATTTGTTTTATTTATTTGTTTTGTGCTAGTTAAAGCATAGCATAAGCAAGACCAAGGATGATTTAAGCCCTCTCATCAGCATAGGAAATAAATAACTTTGTAGCTTCAAGAATAGTTAATATTCTGCTCCCCTCTCACTGAACTCCTTTGGATCTTTACCAGCATGGCTTCTACAAGGTACCACCAGGGAAGGTGCTGCAGCCTTGAGCACACAGGTGGCAGATCCACTGCCATCTGCCACTCTGTTTAGGAAGCTCAATTAGTCTTTGAGACTTCAGAGAGAATATCATGTGGAGGGACTACTGATTTTTCTCTGCTACATGTAAGCTTCTGCCCTACAAAAATATCTACAATATCTAAATGTAAAATCTGGAGAAGCAAATGCCAACTGACTGTGCTTGCAGCAGTAGCACTGCTTACTCTTCCAGACCTTCCTTGTGAACATCCTTATGCCCCTTTAAAAATGTCTGTTTTCTCTATGCATACTTAAGTAAAAAGAATCTTTGATGTTGTTGTTAAAAATATTAGCTGGGAGGGGAGTTGGCATCTTTTATCTGTTCATGTATCAATTACTTTTCTGAAATCCAAATAAAATACGTCTCTGTTCAATGTCTCAACTTCTTTTTAAAAAGAGTCTGAAAGAATTTGAGTTCCTCTGAAGCAGTTGCCCACTTTTGAACTCAAGTCTACTTTTTATCATACTAAACATTTCTAAAACACTTCTTAATCCCCAACTCTTATCAAAATTTCCAGCATCTTTCCTACAGACAAATCACTGGCTTAGGAGATCTTTGGGATCTGGCGTTAATCTTACAGATATCTGATGTCTGGAGTCTGTCTGAAGCACGGACACAAAAATATGTTCCCTGATGCAGCATCTGTTTGACCCTTTGGGTCATCTGCTCAGTATTCTCCTTCTTCACACAATGCTTTAAAACTAACAGGTACATTACAGGTCCTGTAAAACACGCTTGGTCTTTGATTTAAAGAAAGGGAGAAATATTACAAAATAGCAGGTCTGGGTATTTTATGCTTTGTCATAAGAAGTCATTTTTGTACATGTAATGCCAATTTAATATGGAGTGTGAGCTAACTGTGGAAATCCCAGCTCTATTTAGGTGGGAGCAGTACGATGGAATCAAATATCATCATTTTGTCCAAAATCCCATAAGGTTGCGGTCTACTAAAAATTCAATAAACAGTTTTACCAAACTTTTTTTTTATTTTGACAAAAATTAACTTCGTATTTTGAAAACCTGTTACTTTTGCAGTAATTTTATTGTTACACTTGTATTGCATGTGTATCCAAAATGTTCATTAACTAGTACTTATTATCCATAGCAGGAATACACTGAAATTATGCCTTCAGAATAATGCTTCATTCACTCATTTATTCTGCCATTTGAAGAACTCCTTGGTTTTAGTTTAAATAATTTTGTTTGTCTTTTTTCAGGTGGCCTTCTGTGGCTTTGCAAATGCCTACCCTTGATTATTTTATCTCTCATATTTTATTTTTAAGATACTAGTGCCAGGAAATAATAGTGAACAAGCACTCTGTACTGTAGGAGCACAAACCAGAAAGATACTCATTGCCCCAAGGAGCTTGAATTCTAAGCATAAACAACAGAGAGAAAATAGATAAAAGCAGACTGGGGAGCCTGAAGCTTACACAGCACCTCTAATATACCTGCCAATGTTTTAATTAGAACATACAGCATTTCTTTCAAAATAAAGTCATAAATTATTATATCTTTGCTACCTAAATCTTTCTTTAACACACTGTCATGACATTAAATTGTGATCAATAAACAATTTTATTATATTGTTTTCTCCCTTTAAGTTTCTAAAAGACTTCTTTCTTTCTTTTGGTCATATTCATAACTTTTTACAAGAGACCATTCACACTACTTTGCTTTTATTTCCATATTTATTAGCAAAACAATATTAAAGAAAAACATAGTTTTTCTCTAAAAGATCCCTCTCTCTCTCTCACTTCCTCATTTCGCTTCACTGCATTGAATAAATCTGAGGTGCCCTCAATATAAAATATTTTTATCAAAGTTAATATTTTTTCACAGTACCACTTTCTACTGTATTTTTTCCCTTGGCTATTTCACAGTCTAGTTATTCTTTGGTTTTTTTTGGTATTTTTTTATTGGATAGCCTGTTGCATAACTTGTTTATTTTCTAAACAAATACTCACTTTTTAACAGTCACTGTCTGTTCAGCCCCAAAATGGTTAAACTGTTTGTTATTGCATGCACACATCAAGAATAATATAATTCTGAAGTACTTTTGAAACTCTTTATTATAGACCTTTTTATTATTGTTATTATCCTCTTAGAACCAAACAATATTCACCATAAGTGAAAGCATTTCCATTGCATTTTTCCTTGGGGGGAGAAAGGAAAATAAAAAGAACAGAGGAAACAAACTCTTGTGAACACAAATCTCTTCGTTACAAATCTAACTTTCCTCAGAAGTATCAAAACATATTCAATAATATTCTGCTTTGAAAAACAAACAAAAAAAAGGAACATATTAAAAAGTCCAGCTTACATCCTATATTTTCATTTTTACCCCTCATTAACAGAAGATTTTATCATACAAGGAACATTTAGCCCTTCAGTCATAGTGGATATTTCTTTTATTCCATTTTCAAGACAATTTCAGTCACTGAGTCAATGCCAGAAGAATAAACAAACCAATAAATGAGTTAAAATTGAGCTTCCTTGAGGAGTAATTTGGCTCAGCTTTGGGGAGAAATTCCACAAGAGTATCAGCACGGCAAAGCATTCAGCCCAAGATAATTTTAATGATCCTTTATGGCCATGATCCGTCCATGATGATTACTTTGTTCACAGAGATATAGCAGCAATCTATATATCTAACTACAGAGGTGGATGACTAAAATGTAATCAATATTATCTTTATTCTACTCTTATGGAAGTCTAAACTCTCATGGGCGTCTCTGGTAACAGAACTATGTAACAACAAGCTCTTTGCACTCCAGAATCTTGTCATCCACAGAAAGGAAATCATCTGTATTTCTGCTCTCTTTTTTGGTAACATATGTCAAGGGATTGAATTAGGAAAACAACATGGAAGTTGAACGCAATTCTTCCTGTGAAGGAGAATAAAATTGACATAATAATTTCTTTTAAATGCTTCTGAGTATTCATAGATACTGCATATTTTCTGTCTCATCATGTTTTCTGCCTGTCTTCTGATATAAGTTGTACATAAACCTATCAGATTATGCTCTTCCAGAGTGTGCCTGCTGCTGGTATATTAATTCTACAAAGCTCCCTGTATTTGCATATGCAAATTGTAGCCATGATACAATTTTCTGTTGATGGACATATTCCTGCTGTTAATATCCACAGAAGTCTTGAAACGTATCTGTTGTTTTATCTATTGCCTCCAGTCTACCATAAGTCTCCAGCCATATTCATTAGATTCAATTAGTGACATTTTGCCATGTGAGAATCTGTCAATATAAAATAGACACAGTAATACTCAGAAAATTGAAAGAATAAACATTTCTTTAATGACATCAAATTACTTAAGACCACAGGAGACTAAGCTCCATTGTTTCTCATGTACTCTGCAAATCCTTCTACAAAATTCCATAAAATGAATAAACATATACAATTTAAATAAATAAAACCTATAAAAGAAGAAAACATAAAAGGAATGTGACAGTAGCCAGGAGTGCATCAATTCATTCTTCTAATGCCAAAAAGGACCACTGATACTTAAACTTACATTTATTGGGATTCAGCATTTATTTCCTTTGAAATAAATATTTTGGTAATGTTTATTCATGATTATCCTTTCTGGATGATTACAGCATTTTCATCCTTCCCTTCTTTATGCCATTCAACATTTCCATTGTTCTCATTTCACCTGATCTCCATCCTACTTTAGCTGCCTTTTCTCCACAAAGTTTTTCAGGCTCTGGTCATTTTTAAAGGGTGAAATTTTATTGTTTATTGTTTCTGTCTCATTCTTTGTTTCTTTTGGACTGTCTCTAATTTACTAAGATCATCTTGAATGTTAGTCCTGCCCTTTGACGTATTTGCAGTTCTTATAAGTGTGATGTCATCTGCAGACTTAATAAGCTTGATCTTGATTTGATTATGCAATTAATGTTACTAACCAATCAAAACAAACAGAACCATTCTCACATTTGGACACAGAATTAATGATAACTTTATCCAGCTATATGACACTTTACAAGAATTTTACTTTTGCCATATCTCTCCAGTGTGCTTGCTTGATGATGCAAGAATGATGCAAGGCAATGTCAAAAGCCTTAGTAAAAGAAAAGATATATGATTATTGCTTCTTCTTCAACTACGGGACGCAAAGAAAATTAAATTGACTTGACATGATATCTTTTAGCAAATTCATCTTTGCTGCTTTTCACCTCTTTGCTACCTTCCAAGTGCTTGCAAATAAATTTTGACTGTTTCTTTTAGATTTCTTTTTCAGGATTTGAAATGAAACTGGCTTGTCTATAAATCTGCAAATTCTTTTTTTTTTTCTCTTTATATAGAGGCATATTAAGTCCACCCTTTTCCAATCTAGCAGTACTTCATACATCCTCCATGAGTTTTCAGAGACAGCTATTCATTTTCCTAAGATTGCTTCAGCCCATGCTCGGATCAGGATCAGAAGGCCCAGACAAACTGACAACCAACAAAATACTAAAATGGTCTCAGACATGCAGTCCACTTTTTTAGTGAACAGTGAAAAGTGAAGGAAAACTCTTCATTTTTCCATATATGATTTGATGATAGCTGTTTCTTTGCACTGAGTAAAGCACCAATGCTTTCCTCTGAGTCTTCTTTTTCTACTAATCTTTTCCAATAATGATTTCTTGTTACTTCCAATTTCTCTCACTACTTGCAGGGTTCTTTTGTAGGTTGTACATTCTCTTTTTGCTCCTACCTGCTTCTGATGTTCTTTATTATAGGTACTTAGTAACCTGAGCTTGGATAAATTTATCCATACTCTATGCTTAAAGTAAATAAAGGCTTCATAATTAGCCAAAAGCCTTTAATATATTTTTCTAAACTTTCACTGAAAATTTTTAGGTAGTCTCCTGAGAAACTAGAATTTCTCCCTGGTGCTTTCTTTTCCTTTGTGAGATCTTCCTTATCATTTCTCTTTATTTGTTGAAATCTACTGGGATTAAATGTTATGAGTGATAGGTGGTAACTGAGAGAGAGAACAGACTTTAGAAACCTGCACTTGTAACATCCCTGAGGGCTCTCTCTGCTCAGCCTGGAGCCCACTTGTAAAAAAGGATTTAGCCCCTCCTTAGCTACCCAGCTGAGTCAGCTCTACACGAGGCACTCAGTACTCTGGAGCTGCAGCTCCCCAAAGCACTTGGCATCGACACATGAAAACAGCTACAGCCTGCTGAAAACAGCATGTTCGGTTTTGCATTCAGTGTGTAAACTGTAAGCTGGTTTCAACCATATTTTGTTAGCCTTTGAAATGTTTCCTCAATAGTGGGTTGTGCCATCTGTTGCGCTATTTGCCTGCATGTTTTGCTTGTTAAACTGCTTCCCCAGCAGTACACGAAAGAGGACTTTCATGAACATCCCTTGTCCTGTGCATACCTCCTACCTCCTCCCACTCTGATGTTCTACTGCGCACTACAGATGCTCCTCTAGTCTTACTTTGTGCTTATTTCTCCCAGGAACCAAGCTAAAAAAACCTCATAGGGTTTTAATCCAGCCATCTCTTTTCCTGTGAAGCCAAGAGAGATGTTTTACGTGTTAAGGACAGTCTTCATGTATGCCAAAGCATACGTTTGGCTGAATCACCTTAGGTGTCAGCAGCGAGTATGAGTTCAGCCATAGCTAGTGCTGAAAACCCATTTAAACGTGTAAGACTAACCAGTGTTGATCAAACTTCAAGAAACAGGCTGTAGTATATTTACACTGCATTAGAATATACTCTGTCTCCTGCCTCAGTGCTGACATACTATCATGACAGGAAGACTATTCTGTCTAGGTACATGCAATGAAGCAGGGCTTTTCCTTCCTTTCCATCATCCTTTTTCTTCATCCTTAGAATATAAGCAGTAGGAAATTCCTATCTCAACTTACTTTCTTTCCTCCCTTCCTGGTATTATTAAACCTTACCAAATAACATGCAATGTTTTTTACTTGAATTGACAAAACCTTATGAATATATTCCCATATATTCTAAATATTCCCATATTCTATTCATGAACTGAGTGAATGATGAGAGGAAGAGGAAATCCAATGAATAACATATTCAAACATGACTGCAGAATGCCTTGAACAAATTGTGCAATGCATATTATTCTGCATTAACATTGCTACCACTTCTTCCTCCAGATGGCATATTAGAAAAGTTATTTCACATCTCTCCTTTCCCTTGAATTATCAGACAAAAGATTGTCATGTAGACATGTGTCATTCACAAATGTTAGCCTGATTCCCATTCCTGGACAGTAAATCAATATAGAAAACCAGCAAGGTCATCACAGTTGAAGCTTAATGACAGTACCTAAAATATCTCTTGTGAAACAGGATGGAATCAGCAGATGAAGGAGAGACGTCTGCATTTGAAAGCGTCACTATAGGTTCTTTTTGTAATAAACAGAGAAAAGGAGGTGTTTAAAGAGAGGAATTAGTCTTATTCTAAGTATATCTCTTCAACAGACCAGACAAATTATAGGCTAAAGATGCCCATTTCTCTCTATTAGCTGTAAATGGAGACAGAGGTTACTGTCAGACGCAGAGCCTAAACTCTCGGACATCTACATCAAGGTGAGATGAATCCCACCCGCAAAGCTGACTGCACACAAAGGCAGATGCAGGCTCAGTAACAGAGCTATGTCTTATAATGTGGCTGCATGTATCACACCAGCTGGTACTAATGCCCCCTTAGCTTCCCTGGGAAAACTGTCCCAACACTTCTGTGAACCAGATACCAAGAGAAGATCTAGCCTCTTAGAGCTTGTTTCCTCCTTTACAATCTTTTCCAGGTGGCTGAGCCCAGACCAAATATTTATACAACTAAAGATTTCTTTTCTCCGTGGGAAGGAAACAGTAAAAGTACAGATCCTAATTTGTTTTCATAGCAGGCTGATGACAAACTGGCCATTAATATTAAGCCTCTTTATTACTACTATTATTATTATTATTATTGTTAATATTATTTTCAAGGACAAATCTGAATCCGTAAGTTTCTTCCTCATAGAATGGTTAGCAGATGAGCAAGGTCAGTTCAGGAAATCTGCACTCCCTCCACTACTGGAAATGCTTCTTGGATTATTATCCATTGAGTTTGGTATCTCTCTGGAGTCCCCATCACAGACTAGTACCCACAAATAGCAGAATTTGCATAAACAGACAAAAAAAAAGAAGTCAAAGCTGATCTTCTCTTCCTCTGAGAAGAAAAAAAAAAAAAAAAGAGAAAGAGAGAGAGAAAAAGAGAGAGATTATTTTTCTTTAGTAAGTGAAACTATTTGAGACTGACTGTACAAATAAATTGTAGTTACAGCCATTTTAATAAACAGAATTGTGTCAGAAACCATTCCCAGGCTTATAAAATCAGCTTATCTACAGTGTTAATACTTTTCCCCACACATTTTTAATCCGTGCAAGGTGAGTTCTTCCAAAAAATTTGTGGGCAAGATTCTATAGAATAATAGTATATGGCCACCTGTTTTGGAGAAGAAGAGCATACAAAAGCTAAATGGGGGTTATTACATCTCCTTTGTCCTCAGTACCAAAAGGAAATCCCAGATATAATTTATTAACTAGAAATCACACCACAGTCTTATTTTTGTTATCTTCCCCTCAGGTCTTTCGCTACCTAAATACAGATTGTTTCATAGTTTCCAGAGGTGACGAAGAGCTTGACTAAGAAAAAAATCAGTTGTGGTTAACACAGGCAGGTCTTTCTCTTTGAGCGCCTGTCTGCTTGGATTATGACACCACTCATAAATCCTTCCTATTTGCACTCTCACATGCAAATCCTCTTATTGCATGTTCTTTCCTCAGGGATACTGTTCGCCTCATATTCAATCCTAAAGACTCCCACAATGGAGACATTTTTCAAAAAGGCCTCTGGGGAATTAATTTCTTCCTGATTGAGAAGCCTGCAATTCACTTTTCACTAACAGTTCAATACAAAGAAAAAGTAATTTAATAATCTAAAAAAGTGATTTAATAATGTTTGAAAAGTTAGTTTTTCTCTTTTTTTTTTCTTTTTCTGTATAGACTACAAATTGTCTTTACATAGATCTCAAAATCCCACTACATCCAGCATATGAAAATGATGGACTGTATGTGATTATAGTTTCTTGTCTTCATAGCTTAGTTGTCTTCACCGTCATATCATCTAAGAGTCTAAGTGATCCAGTTCAGTGCCGCTCACCATTGCCAGACCCTTGCCTTCTAAAAAGTCAGTGAAAAGAAGTATTCACAATATATAATAGATAGAAAAAAGACCCATATATTTATAACATCTAGTGTGTTCTACTTTTTCTGAGTCTCTAATGGGAATTTTTGGGAAAAAAGTATGTAAGAAAATGAATTGGTTGGAAAGTACTGAAAAAATTTCAGGAAAAAAAAAAGCTCCTGTGTGAGTTAAGTGTGGGTAGGACCTGACATTTATGCATTTATGCATAAATACATTTATACATTCATCCTTTCTACCTTACATGCTGAAGTGATAGACACTAAATGATATTTTTACAGAGAATTTGTTTCAAGAAACATTTAATGAATAGTTTGAGAGGTGGTTTCAGCAGAATTTTTATTGTAAACATCTGAATTTCCACCTAATTCAATACTATAATAAAAACAACCAGATAGAGGATATTACATGTGAAAATGTGGAGGTGAAAGGGATCCTGTTGTCTTTCCCATTTATCCAGGACACATCTGGCAGCTCTTGCCATGCCCACAGAGGTCAAGGATATCTGCTGATTTGAAAGCCACTGCGATTGATGCTGGCAGAGCAGAATTTGAAGAAAAAAAATAGAAGAGAATTAAGCATAGGATTCACCTCATCTAACTTCAGAGGTCTGGAATATAATCATGCCCATTTGAACTAGTCATCTTCACTTCCATTATAGAGAGAAGAAAGAAATAGGCATTTTTAAGTAACAGATGAATTTTCGGTCTAATTTACAAGCATGTCACATCACATGAATCCCACCAGACTGGTCAACACACTCCATACCAAGTGATAATGATTTGGCCTGCAGGAAGCTAAGCTGAGCTGATCAGTTGCCTGATTTTTTTTTTTTTTTTTTTTTTGTAGCCATCAGGGAGTTTAACACATGTTATAAAATAGGACAACGAGATTGCATGAATTCAGGAGGAGACTTTCCAAAGTTTTTGCAATATAGCAGCTGACATCTCAGGAAAAGAAGACACAAAATGGAGAAAAAATTAGTGTATTGGTGAATGTAGAATATAAGTTTCTCAAGAGACTTTCAGAGAGTAAAATTATTCAAAAGACTTGAAGGACTGTTATGCCAGTTCTTAAGATTTCAAATTATGAACTTGAGAAAAGAAAAAAAAACAGCTCAACAAGCATTGGCAGGTGCCATTCCTGATTTCTGTTTAGAATTCAAACTGTGCTTTAACTGACACATAATGAAATAATGTATCTGTTAGAGACTCCTTGATTTTATTTACCTTTCTAACAAGTGGGAATTCAGTGCTACTTACTAACCTATAGGGTGGTATTTGCATATAACCTTTTGTGGAATTTCATTTATTTTGATTTTTGAGAGTTTTGAAATCATTACACTCAATGCTGATAGCAACAAGAAAAGATCTGTCTCCATGAATAGTCTCAATTTACACCAAAGAAGAGCTGACATTAATCCCATCCTGTTTTATTTGAAATTGATAAATACTTTCTAAGGCAAATGACAAAGATATAAAGATATTTGATGACAAACATGAGGTGACAGCAATTACAAAATGCTTCATTTTACCTCCATCTTCCTCCACCCTCCCAAATGAGCATATAGTAAAATGCATATAATTTACTTGAGGTTTGAAGCATTGATTTTGTACTATAAGTGTCAAGGAGCAGCAAGAGCCAGCTGCTCCCTAAGGGATGGGGAGGTCAGAGATGAGTGTGATCATGATGTGGGAAAAGAGGGTCCTGGTTGCCCTGATGGCCCAGAGGCCAGACAGGTGGAGGTGGAAGGATCCTGGGCTGAAACAGGGGCCTTGGATTGTATATGGAAAGAGAAGGCACTAGGAGAGACTATCATCATGGCCTATCCTGCATTTATGACCCTGACAACAATTAACTAAAATAATGCCATTTTTATTTATTGCTATTGGCTCAGACTGTGCCTGCAAGATATAAATTACAGACATGTGAAAAGCAACTAAACAGACATTTTTTTTTTTTCCTGATAGATATCTGGATAGTTAATATACTATCCCTCTTTAGTACTGATATATATGCAGAGGACTGGATATTCCAATATTCCATAACCTTCCATTTCTACAGATTAACGATATCATTTTCTAACAAGGTAGAGAGAAGGAAGGTTCATTTAGCACGATGTCATTTTATAAACTGAGCTTTGATTGTTAAGCCTACTTAGCCAAATTCTCACGTTAAATATAAAAGTGATTTTTTCTTTTTTTTTTTTTTTTTTTCACAGTCTGACTTAAGCTGACAAAATCAGGAAATTCAAAGTTAGACTTGGCACCATTTTCCTAAAATATTCCTCAAGAGCCATCAGTGACACTTTGCAAAGTTTCTTCACTTTCTGCAACCAGGCTTATAACACAGGGACCATGCAAGCACATACTTTCTCACCTTTACACACACAGACATACAAGGAAGAATAGACTGTAAACATAATTTTGTGGTGTAGGAAACATGGGGGAAAAGACTGTATTATTAAGTCTTATAGTGTTAATATCATAGCCTCAAGTCCAGAAAGGTGTATCTAGGTAGAAAAAAAAAGATCTGCTTCTCAGAACTTTCATGATTTACTAACATTTGAAAATCTCCCTTGTTGATTTTTATCTTACAGAAGACCAAGAAAATTCTTGGCTTCAGATTACTGGCTTCAGCTGGTCTTTGATTCATCCCTTTTGTAGCTCTCTGTTGAATGAGAGTTTGTAGAACAGTGATGTGAGACCAAATAAAAGCTGCCAAACACCTGAACAAAACATTGTGTCTCAAACTCATCCTTAACTGATGCATGAAGCACAAGCACTTGTGTTCATGCTAACCTCTTTGTTTAAGAACTCAACCCTACATATGCCATGATTTTTGAAGGTTCATAGAAGTCTGGCATGAAGGAGATGTCTTTAGAAATAAACAGAATGATAAATTAACTCTGCCTGAAGAACTCCTTGCCACACTGTACACTGATGAAGCTCCACTTCTTTGGGATCAGTAGACTGCTTCTTGTCCTTCGCTTGATGAGATGATAATTATATACCTGTCACATTACCTACTTCTTTTAGTATGCAACTTGCACGTTTTCCGCAAGAACCTACCACTTAGTTTTCTTCCACTTTTTAAATAGTGCTGACTGGTAGTTTTTAATTAAGATTTGACAGTTGAAATTTGCATTCCAAAAGCCAATTGAAGTTGCTGGAATTTGATTGTCTGTTATTCTATTATGCAGCCCTCTGCTTGCACACAACCCCTTCTAACAAGAATGTTCTTAGGAAGGCCTTCATAGCTTCTGGAGACATTGTGTGCAGGGGTTTAGGCTACTTCTCTGAGAGCATCATGAACTTATATTGTATGCTTTAGTGTTCAGTTATTGGAGTTTAAATAAGCATGCTGAGTAATTTTTGTAATTCTAAGAGGAATATTGTTCTTGTTTAAGTCATTGTTCATTCATACCTGTTAGCTCACAAAATTGGTCTGACCAGACGGCCAAACTACTAAGAGCAGTTTTGCCAGTTCGGAGATGTAGTGAAAAAGTGGCCCAGGGTAACAGTCAAAGAATTGAGAGCTGCAGTTCCTATAGAACTACACACTAGGGTTTATAGGGTTTTCAGAACATTGTTCTCTAAAAAGTTTTGACTTCTGTGAAAAGTTCTTGGTATCACACTCATTTAACTAGACCAATTTTCCCTGATCTCCTTTGACTTTACTAGAGTAACTTTTGCTCGACACTCTCATAAGTCATGTCTCGATTAGGTTCCTCAAATTGAAATCTGGTCCTATTAGTGCTTCCTTTTTCTATAAAAATATAAGAGGCACATGTTGTCCTTAAAGCTGAGACTTGATCTTTTTAAAGATTTTCCATGAAAATCAACTGATAATTAATCACTGCAGGTAGCTACAGAACCAAACATCTTGTCTTGTTTTTACAACTAGAAATAGCACAAAATTGCAATTATAACAGAGTAGGAAAGATTAAGGTTAAAAAATCACTTTTGTCTGTAGCATGAATAATAAAATTATGGAGCACATTTCTGATCAAGTTCTTGGGCTGATAGATATTTTGAGAAAAATTAGATAATAAATTCATTAAATGTATTTGTGAAATTCCATTTTTTTATTTTTTTCCAATGGACTTGTTTTCCTGTGTGTTCTTTTCTATGAGTGCTATGACATCATCTGAAACAAAACAGCCACAGGTTGGGAGGTTAGAGCTGAGGACACACATTCAAACCAAGAAGCAATCTGTAGAAGAAATACAATGGACAGCCTAGAAAAATTGCACTCTCTAGATCATAGGTCTCATTCTAATTATATGTATTCAACATATCTGTAGGGTCAAAAGCCACAGGAGTTTCTACTCTGCTGCTTTTATAGGACTGGAAAACGCTGTTTGGATTTGTTTCTTTTGAAAAACAAAACAACAGAAGTATCATTTATGTCTGGCCTCAGCAAGAGAATTTCACAGCAGTAAAAGTAATGCAAGTAAAATCACTAAAAAAAAAAATTCATTCTAATGTTTTCTTACTACCAGGAGGATCACCTGGCAGTTTGATCGCTATGTTAACTTCTGTTTCACTTGCTGTTTTGTAATTGTCTTTCATCTTTAACTGAAGGAAATGCTTAGAAACTAAAAACAAGGTAAGTTTTTCTCCGTGATGGATTTAATAAAGAAATGAGGAGGAGAGAGAGAGAGAGAGGGAGAGGGAGAGGGAGAGGGAGAG
>PTEX01000060.1:965346-987751 GCA_003342815.1 Eudromia elegans | reverse complement strand
GGAGAGGAGAGGAGAGGAGAGGAGAGGAGAGGAGAGGAGAGGGTTATTTTCTGGACTATCTTCTGTTAAGAAAAAGTGAGAGGACAAACTATATTCTAGGAAGATGAAGATTGTTCCTTCTGCTGGAAGAATTTCAATATGCCTGAGAACAGAGCATTTTCAGGTGGGGACAGAGAGAGATGAACACAGCAAGGAGCTGTGAACTAGGTGTTTAATAAACATCAAGAGATTCCTGAGAGGAAAAAGAAACAGACATATTCTTGTCTCTGTGGTGATGGAAAATAAAAATTCTAGAGACCAGTGGAGACAGTGCAATATTTACTACAACTTGGAAAGTCATTGAAGCGCTTCAAAGCTAGCTTGGAAGCATACCAAAGTGGGTGGGGAAAGAGTTGCTTATATACCCTTTTAAACTTATTTTTCTGACCTAATCATATTAAGTTTTTTCTATATAAATGGTTAAGTAAATATACTGCGATCAAACTATCCATTTACTCATAAAATTCTTTTGGATCTTCATTGAGGAGCTTACTATATAAGAAAAACAGTCCAGATGAAGCCATGCTAGAGGTCGTGCTGATTGGGTGCCATTATAAGCCCATTACCTCATTTTGATTTGGCATGCAGGTCAGATCACCGAGTGATAACAATGAGTTGCATTTTGGCTGTATTTCATCTAGTGCCAAGTTTGGCTTGGCCTAGGAACCCTGGAAGCCTGATTTAAACCTGTGATGATCCCTGCTTTGACCCTGTATGTTAGTCCGTTCAAGTAAACAGGAGTGAAGGAAGGAAAAGAAAATCTACTTTCCAAGCAGAAGTTCTGGAATGCTAGGTATATCAAACCAACTGCTTAATATGCAAGCAGCACAGACGGTGCAGAGGGCTACAGTGAGCCAAGATGAATTAGCCTCCCCTGGCTTATAAAAGAAAAAGAAACACCACCTTTCAAACAAATCTGTCTGTGCAACAGCACCAGCTCTTGCAATCTGAATGTTGCTAAAAGCTTTTCAAGAGAGAAGGCAATTCAGAAGCCCAGAGCTTATCAGGACTTAAGATACAGCACTCCTGGCATTACCTGGTTCACCTCATGCCTGGATAATAGCAGAATTTCCTCCAGCAATACGCCAGCACAGTAAGATGCTCATCTGCTTTTCAAGAGAGCACAATGACTTTTAACACAAATGCTTCAACCATTCAACAAAACAAGATAAATTTAAAAGTCATACCAGGGAAACAGCTTTGTACCCGGACCACAGGAGGAATCTGCCTCATCTTCGCCCCTAAGCTTTTAAAGGCAGACACCCATTTAATCCAGTCTAACAGCTAAAACATGACTGCTAACTGCTGCATCCCAGCTGGAAAACCTCTGTCACTCTTTGGAAATCAAGACCAAATGCATTTAAAGTAGACAATTTTTCAGACAGTGGCATAGATGTCTTCAATAAGCTCTGGTTGAGGAAACCACTGACCTTTGAAGTGATTAGTCTTAGCAAGGAGATTTCTCATTACTCTTCTCCACATTTGACTTCCTGATACTTATCTGAGTTCAGTGTTTGCTCATGGCTCTTCTTATCCTTCCAATCTTTCCTTTCATGTTTCACACATCGCTGCCCATGTTGGCCATTGAGTAAAGGCCTTGTTCTCTGATGGGAACAGCGTCAAGTTCCCTCTTTGCAAATAACCTGAACTATCAGTTGAAACTGAACTGTCAGCTGAAATTTTTGCCTTGGATCTAGTTGGATGAAAATGAGAGATGGAGAGGCTTCTGTGAAGATATTTCTTTTTAAATATTAAATATCTAGCTTCCTGGATGGAGCGTGAAGTTCCTGGACTCCCAGGGTGCACATACCATTTGCAGGCACTGAGACAATCAGCTCCTCACAGCTAGGAGTGCTCTGCAGAAGGCTCATTGAAAGCCTTTGATGAAAGCAAAGCCTCTGAAAACCTGCATTGCAGTTGACTGCTGATAGAAAGTGTCTAAAGAATACTTGTGAAGAAGGCTGAGGTAATGAGATTACTCTTGCAATCCTGCAGGGCCCTAAACCCCTAAAAAACAAACAGCACAGACCACAAAGAGGCAATGAAGGTAATAAAAATGTTTTAAAAATTTGGGATGAGAATGACTTAAATGTATCCATCCAGAAAGGAGGAAATTAAAGGAAGGGGAGATATTCAGAGTATGAAAGCTACGGGAACTGATCACTTTCTCTCCTTACCTCTATTCCACAGCACTAAGTTTAAGAGGAATAGGGAGAATGACCTACAGGTTTCCTTCCGGAATTTACTGATACAGGAGATTGGCAATTCAAACATTGTGTGCAGATTTTTTAAGAAGGTTGGGTAAATTAATGCTAACTAGTAACATGTGTTGCCAGACAAGCTCATACAATAAAATCTGGTATTTCAGGGTGTAAGCAAGACACCTCTAACGGTCAATAAAGGCATATCTGTCTGCTCCTGCATCTTGTAGATTATTCCATAAAAGCTCACATGTTTTAAATTTTGAGCTATTTTTTAAAATATAGCTTTTTTAGTATATTTTTTAAAATATGTTGATCCAGTGGTTTAATCCAGCATGATAGTTTTTAGAAGCGAGTGTGTATAGGGCTCTGTAGAGCCCAGGGTCAACTCTGGGTCAACTTGTGCAAGATGAAAAGAGAAACTAAAAGGGTGGAAATCCCCTTACGGGAAAAATCTGATAGGTTAAGGGGTGCCCTTTGACATGATTGGATAAAGGCATTTGGGGCTCACAATGATTGGTTAGCAGTTGCTCGTAGAGCTTGTGGTTGCCCTGTGAGCATCTCATGGAGAGGGTGCGGGTTTCGTTTGTCCAAGGATATATAAGCCACGGTACTGCTTCAGTAAAGGTCTTTGGTTCACCATCTCAGGGACTCCTGCTCCTGAATACACCCACAAATGTGTGATTTCAGAGGATGCAAAAAGAAGGACAAAGTAGAAAGGCATTTTTTTAAAATGCATTGCTCTAGGAACCTAAGTGATATGTAAAGAGAGCATGACTAGCAATGAAGTCAATCAGGAATCCTAACCAAGGCTCTTTGGGCTTCTTACGGAACCTGAAGTTTGGAAGCAGTTCAGCCTTTAGCACTGCTGTTCTTCACTCTTCAGAGGGGAAACGGATGAGAAAAGAAAACAAATAGAAAACAGTGAAAGTTTCTGACAAGCTTAAGAGGTTTAGAGCTGCCTTCTTCTATTAAACCTATAATGTAGTGCTGAAAAACAGAAGGAGATATAAGTGGGTGTAACTTCACTGAAGTCTACTGCCAGGTGCTGAGGATCTAACCTGTTATATTTCTAACAGCATCGTGGGGTTTTTATTCCTAATGTATTCTTTACCTGTCGAACATGCATAATGGTGGGATACTTTATTTTGCAAATGTGACAATCAATGTCTTCTCCATATTTTGCAGAGGATTCAAAGCGATAGCTGGAGGCACCACCATTATTGTCAGATTTCCCAACAAGTCAGTCAGAGATGGCAGGCACTCGCTATCGACATAGCACTGCTTTTAAATTCATCCTCCACATGCAATATCGAAAATGTTTGTAGCATTCTCAGCAGGTGTCATTTCACTGCTCAGTTCCAGGTTATAATTAAAGCTCATTATTTATCTGGGAAAGGTGGAAGCAAAAATTAAAAAGAAAAAAATATATATTCAAAACTTCTAGAATCTAGAAAAGTTTAGGGAAACTCTTTTCACCAGCAGGAAAATGTCTTTTCCATCAGAAAAGTTGCTTCAGATAGATAGTTTTAAAGTTAGATAAGTGCTAAAGCAATTAAAAGAACAGAATTAATTTCATAGAAGAATTTTTCTCCTCAGTGGGTAGTTGGAGATGAAAAATTTTATGGTCTTTTGTGGAAAACACTGCATAGGTATTGCTCTATTTCAATTAAAAGCTAATTAAAGTACAAAGCTTGGGACATGTTGAAGAAGATGAATTGAAAGAAAAGGTATTTGACTTTCATGAAAAAAAAAAGTAGCATTACATGAAAATATAATTTTTTCCTCAAACTTGTTGAAATTTATAGAAAACCGAAAGTGTTCCTATATATTTTTGTATTATATATTTCTTCTTAAGAAAAGGATTGACATATTTCTTTAAGGCATCTGTTTCTTTTCATAACTTTTTCTCTAATTTGATTTTACTCAAGAATGAATAATCTAAAAATCTTATCTATTTTATCTTTTCCCTATTTTAGGAATGTGATGATTGTTTTTGTTTTATTTTTCAATTTTTAATCAAAGAAAACTAAATTCTACATCTTTTCATTCAAATTATTTGAAAAATGAGTATGAAAACTTTAATCACTTCTGCAAAGCCTTTTTCTGCATGGTGAGAAACATTTTGACACAGATTTGCTTGTCAGCTCTCCTCAATACTTTATGAGAAATACAGCGTCTGAAAATTAAGGATAATTCCAATCCTGGCTTATTTTGACCAAGGCATCATAGGCATTCTCCGTAATTCGTCATGTAGGAACAGCCAGATTGGAATCAAAAGGAAATGTGGATTAGAATGCAGATGATCTTGATTTTACAAAAGTGTTGATTTCACTAGAGTTTTTCTCAAGTAAAATAGCAATAATGAATGAAAATCCACTCTTCTTGAGAGTGAGTCTATTAAGAGTAATAGCAAGTTTAACTTGAGGTTTTACAGTGTAGTCTTACCATCTTGTAGTGGAAGTAAACAAGAGCTAAAGCACGAAACTTTGACCACTGCTAGATCTAGGGAAAGATTTCTCATAGGCTGAATCAGGTAAGCCCACTCCTAACCCTTCCTTAACTACAAGATCTATTTTAACCGCATTAACTGGGATAGACCTCTTGGCTGCTCTCTTGCACCCATGTCTTTCTTCAGTGGAGAACAGACACAACAGCTCCTCTGAATCCTATAAACCTTTATGCTTTCTGGCAGGAATTCCCACACAGACACTGTAGAGTCTGGTAGGAGACTCCATATTCAGCTGCCAGTGTATCAATTGACTTTATAAATTTCCTGATGCTTTCCCATCATCAGACAAGTCAAATCAATTCAATCCAGGAAGTGAAAGAGATATAGTGCCCAGATCTACTACAGCACATATTGTTACTAGCTTTCAAATTGCTTTTAAAGAAGATCAGAACCATTTTTGCATATTGGGAAACAGAGGCACAAAGCAGCTAAGTAATTTGCCCAAAGTCAATACAACGGAAAGCTATCTCACACCTCCTGAGTACTACTCCAGTTCTACTGAACACAATTCAGAAGGATTTGGAACATTCAAAAAAAGCATTCAGACTTCAAATTGTGAGACAATAATAGGAGGGAAAAAAAACAAACAAGCAATAAACTCCCTAATACACCATGCACCAAATCTCTTAGCAACAGAAGTCAGCTCCTGAATTAAGATATTGACCTTATTTCAGTATATTGGAGCTCTGGGCTATCAGCAGCAACAGAGAGCAAATCAGCCAGGCTCCACCGAGTGTACAGATATTTATATAGTCACTAAGTAGTGGTCTACATTGGCCTCCAGGAACACCCACAAAACGGTCATTCTGGCAATGGCAGCCAGACATAAGGAGGTTTTGGAGGAAAAGGAGGGAATCCAATCTACAGACTCAAACTAGATGTGCTTGCAATGAGAAACAAGACTCCAAACCATTAATAAAAGACTAGATAGGACTAATGGATATGATCACTGGCTTAGTCTAGTCATTAACTTTGCTGGTCTGTGTCGTCTTCTCCACAATATAGCAAGTCATGGGCCAGGTTTTTTTGACTCCTATCATTACACATATGTCCAGTGAGTGACTACCACATTTCCTTCAGAACTTGAAAAAGAGAGACACCTGACCAATGCATAAATCAGTTAGTTTATGCCCCAAAATAGCAGAGGCTCTTCATTCAGCGGTCAGTAGAGCACACTGTCATCTCCTTTAACCATATTGAGGACTTGGCTCATTAGCATTTCTCCTGAAAATGATAGTGGGATCCTGGTGGACAATAGGCTAAACATGAGCCAAGACAATAGCTTGGCACCAAAAAAGCTGATTCAGCTGTATGAAGAGGAGTGTAGTCTCAGAAGATGGAGGGAAGTGAATATTTTCCTTTTACTTGGATACATCCAAAATATTCCCCTCTGATTTTGGCATCCTCAAGAAGAAGGTGGAAGAAAGCTGGTCATTAAACTGGAAAAAGTTCAGCACAGGGACAACAAGATGTTTGGTACTGGAGCCCTTTGGCCCTGTGAGGAGAGGATGGGAGAGCTGTGTTTGTTCAGCCTGAAGCTGAGGTGGCTTCAGGGACAGTGTGGGGCCATAGCAGCCTGCCAGCAAAGATGCTCAGCTCTCTGGTCAGGTGAATATCATGGTAATAGCAGAGAATGGTCATAAGCTGAAACAGGAGTTATTTTGAGTGGATGTGAGAGCAAAAATTAAGTGTGAGGGTCACTGGAACTAGTTGCCCAGAGAAGTTTACAGGACCTAACCAGACAAAGCACTGAGCAACTTGCTCTATTTAACTTTTCTTTGAGCAGGAGGTTGGCCTACAGGCCTCCTAAGGTCCCTTCCAAACTGAATAAATTGTATAATTCTGACAAAAATGGTCACAAAATGATGACCTGCTCAGTCTCTTTGTGTAGGATGACTGGGCTTAGTGGTCAGTTCTGCCACTGACTTCCTGTGTAACCACAGGCAAGTTATCTAACCAAGGTCACTGGATGGCATTCAAGCACCGAACTCCTCTTGCCTTCCTCCTTTCAAGCACTTACATGTCTAAATAGGAGTTAAAAAATAAAAGACTTTTTTAACTCTTTTTTTCCTTCCTAGAACTGACTTGAAAAGATAAACTATTTCAGAAGAGTAATGTGATGGGAAATTGATTGATACTTCCTTATTACAGTAATGGAAAAAGCCAAAGTATCTTGATAATAACACTAAAGTTCAATTAAGGACTGTTATGCTGCAGGACTGCTGATGGATGAATAAATCATATGGCTTATAATTAATATGTAAAGAAAAGTCCCAGACCTTTCATGGGTCTAATCACAGGTCATATAGATCATCAAGCAAATCTAAACACTCCTTAGATCTTCCACATTCTGAGTCAGTCCCACACACAAGCCCCTTTTTTTAAAGAATGAATACAGGAAAAAAAAAAAAGTTAAGAAAACCCAGTTGGCATTTCTTGAAAGCTGAGAAGATGAGATACCAACCCTAAGTTTCTACAATAGGAAGAAATGGGGGAAAAAAGACAAAATGAGAAAAATGAGGTCAGAAATATGAAATATGACCAGCATTTTGAGAGAAAGGAATGGTGCCATATTAAATCACACTCAAATTCCTAGTAGGCACTGTAGCAGTTGTTGTATTTAGTTCTGAATATTACTCTGCCCCTTTCAGATGGCAAGGCTGGGTGAGCTCTGCATGCCTTTCATTTCACCAGCCAACTGTTAAGTCCCAGCACCAGAGGACAGGGCAGACAGAGGAGAGTCTTTGAGACATAACCTTCTCTACAGCCCGTGAAAATGTTTCAGCCTCTGCTGCTCCTCCCTGACATCCAGTGTGATTTCAAAACGAGGCCAGAAGAACCTATTTTCTGAGTTATTTGTGCCTAACACAGTGAATCCTTCCTGAGTATTTATAGACCTGGAAAAGGATCAAAGTTTTTACACCAGTAATATACTTCAGTGAGACAATTCCAACCATGAGTCACATTGCTGATGTCCTATATTTGCATTTGTTTGTATATTTGTTTTAAAATAAATACCAAAAGTGTGGTCCCTATGGTAAACTAGTTAATTAAGTGGTTTGGCAAATTTACAAGCATTCACAATATTTACAGAAAAAAAAATGGTGTTGCTGCCAGGCCAAGAGAGTCTTGCACTATAGTAGCTTGTATTTAATTAAGGCAAGGTTGTTTCTAGTGTAAACTTGAGCACAGATTAATTTGGCCACTATGCTTATATAATTTTGCCAACTGCGTATTGCTGACATTTACTCCTTAAGACAGATCTTTATTTTTATTTCTAGCTTTATCTTCCATCTTTATCTAATGCCTTTCATAAAATGTTAGCTCTTTACCTGACTGTTTACCAACATTATCATAACCTCTGTCTCATATATCTCTGCCATACATGGAAAAGCATTTACTAAGGAAGAGCTAGTAGCACATTCTTATTTTATATCTTTTCTATGTGGCTCCAGATAAGCCAGGCCTTGTTTTCAAATGCCTCAAGCTGAAAACTTAAACATCGTCAGCTCTTGTTAACTGCAAGCTACAAGTGAGACCAGATGTTTTTGAAGACATCTGTGAAGAATCAACATTTGCCTGTGGGTTCTGCATGCACAACAGTTTAGTCCACAAAGCCAGATCAGCTGAATTTCCTAGGAAAGTAGACTCTAATACAGATGAACTAATATATCTCCTCAGGTGCAATTTCTCCTGGCAGGAGAAACAGACTCTTCTCTAACAGCAAGGTAAGACACTGCTGGAACTCAAGTCTGGCTATTTTTCATTCTAATTCTATTTTCAATAGGAGTAGTAGTCTTCTAAATTTTTAGATACGTACTATTGCAGAAGGGACCTTCTATCAGTCTGTGCAGTTTTAATTATATCTAATTTTCTCACTTGATTTACTGTATGTTTTAACATACACAGCAATAAAAAACGCAGGGCAAGTATAAAGAAGAGAGCAAAGCACAGGTAAATGTGTGGCTGGTGTTTGCATAGAAAAAAAAAAAAAAAAAAGGTTTCCACAGCATGTGAGTAACTTCAAATGCTGAAAACTAGTTATTTTCTACACTGTGGAAAGGTGAAAAACATAACTGTCTACAGCTTCTGTATAGGAAGTGTGGCTCTGAAGCTAGAATCACCCCAAATCAGAAAGTGCCATCTTTCTGAGCTTTATGCTTTGGGAAAGGAAAAAGAAAAAAAAAAAAAAGCTGAATAATAAGCAACATAGACAACAGTGTCTAGAATTGGCTTCTCCCATGCTTTCTGTCATAAGACTTTGTTTCAGTGTCTTCTAACTATCAAATCTACTGCAGGACTAACTACAGAACTAACTACAAAGTCATTACAGGACTAAGTCTCCATGCTGAAGTTCTGGCACTTTTGAAAAGTTTTAATTGAAACAGTCCAGCTGCATCCGAGAGGAAGGTATATTTTTCCCTGTCTCTAAAAGAAAAAGAAATGCAACTATTTCACTAGATTTTTTTTTCTAGAACATTGACTTTACGCATCAGGAACCAGAAAATTTGCAGGAAAGGCAGGGGAAATAATCCTAGTATTAGAGGTATACCTTTTGCTTTTTAAAACGCCAAAGCTGGAGACAAATAAGGAGACAAAGTTACCAGCCTCTAAAAAAAGTTCTGTATCGTGCATTGAGTTTGACAGACACTTTTCACTTCTTTTTTTTTTTTGACAATATGAGACTCCCATGAGCATATTCCTACTACTCCCAGATCCTTCCTGCAGTTAGATGTTCCCCGCACTGGGCATGGCTCTGCTGCAGGACCTGAGCAAGAGCTTTTCAGGCATTCATTTATCCTCTCAGCATCATACAATTTAGCATCATGATTTCTAAAGCAAATTAAGGAACTGTTTGAAGCATATGTACATTAAAAATGTTAGGAATGTGAATTCAAATACTTAAAAGAAGGTTCTAGAATTAGTGTTGCCTTTGCAAATCTTAATTCAGTCCCAGTATGCAAATATATTGTGATAAGAGAATTTATTTAGTAATGATTTCAATCATGATATCTCACTTAATATTTACTGCCTAAAATATAGAAGTTAAAACATCTATTGGGTAACAAGAGACTGGCACCACCATTCACCTTATCTTACAATAAATGGCTACAGGATTTGTTTGAATAATAAATAAATAAATAAACTTCCAAAGAGTTATCAGTCTACCTAAATTAAGGGTCTTTTTCTGAAAACACAGGAAATAGTAGGAATCAACTTCCAGCTTGCCAAGTCCTCTTCCATAATAAATAGGTCATTAGAAGGGAAAGCAGACACCCAGCACTATAAGATCCATTCAACCAGAGGAGTCTGAGCTCCTATTATTTAATAGACAATAATGCCTATTACACCAAGGAATCTCGGAAATTAGAGTGTTCCTTTTCATCTTATGTAATTTTGGGATACCTAAATGACACAAAAACATCACACACAAAAACATCAAGCAAAAAGACATCTGGAGATTTGCAGGATATAAACGTTCACCTTCCTCCCCAGAGCAGGCACTTCTGAATTTCAGCGAACAGCTGAAATATTTCAGACTAAGTAGGGAGAATCTTTATAGATATAGTTGCTTATAGGATTAACTACAGCAGGCAGAGTAGATTGCTTTTTGGGGCCTTAGGTTAGATCAAGACCTAAATCCAAGCAGAGGGAGGATTTAGGTGGACTACAAGCAACCTTCAAGACATTAATGGTTGTACGCTGTAAGACCCTGTTAGCTGCCTCAGAGAGTTCAATCTTTTTTCGCTACTCTACTATTAGTCTTTTATTCCTATATTTCTAATTGAATGTGAAGGTGGAAATGTTATGTCAAAAGATTTTATATATATATGTATTTCCATTGCAGCCTCTTACAGTTGAAACAGTAATGCCCAGGATTTGTAGAAATATTCAGGAAATTCTAACCCAGATGCAAATGTTTGTGTTACACAGAGGAAACTCATCTCAAAGCTTCAGTTCCAAATACAGACAAACTTTACTGAATCTGATTTCTGCATGTGATTTTTTTTGAAACCTTGAACTTATCATGCAGCACTGAAATAACTAGTGAAGGAGGGTAGAATCTGGAGAGTCTGAGATGTCTGTACCAGGTGGAAGACTGGTGTCAACTGGTGTAAGATAGAAAATAAAGTGTATTGAGCCTAAATTCGACAGAGTAATGCTCCTAATGACCTCTGAACAGTTCAAATTGCTTTCCTGGAGTATGTGTATCTTGTAGTGCTCTTTACAGCTATAAGCAGAGTGTTTTCTGTGAGATAAATAAAACTGAGGAGACAAAAAGATTATTTCAAAGACTATTTTTCATGTGTGCAGGGTAAAGTGAAGAGACCTGGTCAGATATATGCTACATCTGAAAGTTTTAACAAATTAATACACCATTTTTAATTGAATCCTCTCTGCCTCTCATACTGGATCAGTCTTACAAATACTGTTTCACATCCTCTCTCTCTATTTCATGAAAGCAAAACATATGTTCTTCTGTTTAACTATATGATTTTCACAGGCTTTAGATAGGCATTCCTGCAAGTTTTGAAAAGGATGTCATTAAGTCTGTTTCTCTACATTTTATATGAGTCATATTCCCCTCTTTCTGCTTTGAAGGCAATAATATAATAATCCTTTGAAATTTCTTTGAAAAGTAGAACCTAGGAAATGTCTCCATTACTGCATAAACAAATCCTAGTGTTGTCTCATGATTCCATGAGTACAAAACAAAGCCATTTATTTCATCATCAGGTTAAATGCAACACATTTTAGTGATGTTGCCTGTCACTCACACAAGCATTCTTCAACAGTAGGATAGGATGGCATCTGACAGCATGTCTGTGCAAGAACCCAGGCACACCACCCTCCACAAAGATAAGTTGTTAGCACTTCCCCAGATAATGGTGTCTTGGTCAGCCCTGAGGAGCAAAAGTTTTTGGAAGTAGCTCTAGTTTTTGGCTTTGGGCTCTGCGGATAGACAGCAAAATTACTACCTGGTGCTGATACCCTGGCAGACACATTGTAACAAGCAGTTCAATCATCTGGTGGCCTGGAGACATCTTTGGGGCTAGGAAACAGGGCTTGAGGAGCTTGTTGGGGGCTAGAGATTACTCTTTATCATGGAAGACTCATCTGGATCTTAGGATCAGTTGTCATCTCTTGGTCACAGTTTTCTTGATGAAAAACAAACTTTCTGTTTTGACTGTTTCAGTGTGTCATTTTGAAGTAATGACATTCACGTCCACTATGGGGCTTAATTTGCCTGGAATTTCAGATACTTTGAGGGCAAAAATTAAAAAAAAAGTATCCAAGCATTCCAGACTTTTAAACCATACGAAATATTGAGGGCCTGATAGCTGGTTGTTAATAGCTTTGACAACATGGCATATAAATAACAAGGGTTGAAAAGCAGCAAACATTCTTAAGGACAAATATTTTTCACAGACCCTTGGTTCTTCTGGCACAAAAACGTTGTGTTCTAATCTCTGAAGTATATAAGAACAGTCACACCTTTAATGTTAGGACTGAAGGAGGCTAAAGAAACTTAAAGAAATTGTGGAGGCTTTCTGTCAGATGCTGCAGAAGATAAGTTGTTTCCAGATTTTATTCATGGCATTCCTTTTGGTTTGTACTCTGAATCCATGAATGACTCAATGTCTGCTTAGCTTCGACAGTCAAAAATACTCCATACTCAGCAAATACTCAATAAGGTTGTACCCATTTCTCTAATGAATGTATTCCTTTTGTGCATCTTTATATCTTTATGCATTTTTCCCTCTTCTATTTTCCCTGTTTTTCCCCTTAGGAAAACCTTAGGTTTTCAACCTAAGAAATGATATAAAATTGTTATGATTCTTGATGTGCTAGTGAGAACTGCCACTGGGCATAAGCTAAGGGGCAGTGTCCTCTCACAATGAACATGGAGGACAGAGTGTTTAAGTGATACTTTTTCACTTTTTTCAGAATTAGCTTAAAATATTTGTCTTGTAACATATGTTGTTTTTGTTCTTATTGTTATTTTTGTTTTGTTTTAATAAAGATGATAATAAACACGTAACAAATAAGTTCAAAAATATAAAGGAGGCTAAATAGTGAACTTGCATATATTCATCACACTTACCCCTTTTATTCACATGCCAGTCAGCTGATTTTTCACTAGACCTCCCTCCCGGAAAAGTGACATTGAAAATCACCTCACATTTTTTTTTGGAACTCAGATTTTTTTCTGCACAGCCCAATTACAGGAACACCTGTGCTAAATCACTGTGTGCTGATTCACTGTGCTCATTCATAGAGCTCAAGAGCCCTCAAAATGTCTCTATCCTCATCTGCAGTGAGGTGGTGATGGTGGGCTAGTGACATCAGTATGAAACATGAAAGATTGCCTGTTCAGATCCTCCTAAAAGGCCTTTTATTTTATTTAATTTTCATGGCATCATTTGCTAAGAACACCTGGGCTACTCCACTTGTCTCTCTTATATAATTTATCTCTGTATCAATTTTTAACACTCTTGAGTGAGGACAAGAGCTACTAGTGACATAATTGCAGGTCAGAGTTCCAAGTCAGTCTGAATGTCAGTGGTCCTCCCACACCAGAACAAAATTAATCTGTCTTCTCATGTTGCCTCCTAGAGAAGTAGAAAAGCTTCCTCTGGATTTGCACTCACTATGAGCTCCATCTCACCACATATGAGCACTAATGTTTCTTTTTTGCAGCTAACTGGTCTGTAAATGGCTATTTGAAAAGTGGGAATGTAAACTCTGTTTGGAGAATCACTTAGGTCTCACAGCACACCTGTACTGCATCCATCCTAGAACAAAGATTCTATTCATTGCATGATGGAAAGAACAGGGCCTCACACACCTCTCTCTCTCTAGAGTAGCAGTATTCAATTTTTTTATATGTATATTTTTATATATATTTTATTTTTTAAAACTTTCAGTATTTTTAAATATTCACAAAGAAAATTTGTACTGGCTGACAGTCCTTTCTTTAGCTTTTTTTTTCGTGAATCAGAAACTGGAAACCACCTCCTCATTGTACCCAAAATATCTTTTTTTATTCCACAAAGAATCAAAAGTTTCCTACTGGCAATATCCCCATTTAAAAAAAAAAAAAAAAAAAAAAAAAAAAGAAAGAAAGAAAAAGGATTCAGCTTCCACATCAGTGGGTCATACTCCATATTATTCCTAGCCATTCATAGAGATTGAATATTAAAATATGGTGATGAAATAGGGTCTTTGTTACTTTCTGCCTATTCCTTGATCATTTAAGGCTATATTTACAATAATAGCTATATCTGCCCTGGAAGGCAAATCCCATATCCCAGGACAAAAGTTACCAAACGTCAGTCATACATAACATGTAGCCATTTAGATTGAATAGACCATGCCCACTATAGCACCAAAATCGGCCTGGCTCCTTTGTGAGTTCTTAAAATGTAGTTATTACTTTGTGGTAGTGGTTTTTTTTTTTTTTTTTCAGTTTAAGGTTCTCAAAATAAGGAAAACACAATAATAGATTGCTATATTTAAAGCATCAAGGATGAAGGTTGAACTCCCTTAGCAGCTATGGTAGTGTTTGAGGACAAAAGGCTTAATTTAGTAATACTGAAAGACACTGTAGGGCACAGAGTACCAAACATGGCACAATTCCAGCTAATTCAGAGGCATTCCCAGAGCTTCCACTCCGGTTCTTGAGGACAGGCATTGTTTCAAAGAATCTCCAAAAGAGGGCCCACCAATGAACTAACTCCCAGGCAGACCTGATGATCAGTGAACCAGGACTCAGGTGTGAACATTGCGATAATCATTTGACGACAGACACATACCCAGTGGTTATCATTGACAGTAAGAGGTAGGAAAACCAGTATATGAGTGCAATGACATAAACATTATAGCCACATTGTAAGCTAAGCTAACACCTCCTATTAAGCTCTTCCTTTCTCCTCAGCCCAGAATCCTCTAATTGCATTTTTTGTCAGGTCTGACACTTTCTCAGCAGTACGAAAATCAAGGAATGGAAATTGTGGTCTCACTGAAATAATGACAAAACTCCTACCAGCAGTCAAAATTCCTACTGCAGTTCACAAGTCAGTCCATTCACATCCTACTAAAAGAATCACTTTATTTTCTGCTCTATTTGTACTGCTATATTACCCCTATCACTAAGGAAATTCTAATGTCTGACTTAAGTATGAATAGATTAATTCCAAAACTGTATTACAGAGCAATGAACTGAAATTAAAAGACTCAAAATTTTGTAGGGGTAAATGGTGGAAACAGAATTTTTGTCTTTTGATTTCCAGGAAAAAAAAATCATAATTCCATGTTCTTCCTGGAAAATATAGTATTCAGGGTAAGACACATGTTATTTGATTTTATCCATCAACAAACAGCTCAGTGATTATATCCAGAATTAGTCAAAATGTGCATTATGACCAGTGGAAATATATAGGTGCCTCTAGGAAAATGCAACTCATCCACAGATATGCAGCAAAAATCTGTGGCACGAATCACCATTTGGAAATGTGTGTTTGTTTCTTCAAGTGTAGCAGGTACACATACAAGTAGCTTAGACCAGTCACCTCAGCTGTAGAGAGCTAACGTTAGGGGAGATTAATGTGATTCAGAGAAATAGCAATATATCCTTTGGGTTTTGTTTGATAGATCTTCAAATGAAGTAGTTCTGGTTGATATTTGAATGGGTGACCTCTTTAGATGAAAGGAATTTCAGCGACAGAATTAGTAATAAAAACACTCTTCCTGAATGACCATTGACCCACATATCAGTGTGCTATGTTAAATACTCTGCTTATCATGAGCATTAAAACCTAACCAATGATCACTTATCGTCAATAAAAATCCTGTGTCCTTTCCACAAAAGTAGTAGTGAAGTTGGACTCAATGTCTTGGTTTTTCTCTAACTGAACTAAAAAAGAATGAAAGTGCTAACTTTCTTCTGCAGTGGAAAAGGCACTGCTTATATAACATTGCTGTTCTTTGGTTATGGATTGCTGCTTTTCAAGGATAGCCTCCTTCACTGCATATATCCTGCAGTAAAATCTGTGATCCAAGGGAAGACAAGGATTTGCAGATTCACTAAGGGGAGGTCCTTCCTAATGCTCCACCGCAGGAAGAAGTACTGAGTAGTTCCCTTGGGCAATCGTCTCCCTAAGCCACTGTTCTCTGGGGTCTGTATCATAGAAGACTTGATTAATCACATTTGTAGGATCTTTATTACCTTCCCAGATCCTGCAAAAGTAGAGCTCCTGGCCCATTCCCACAGCAAACCCCAATGACCTCTGCATCTATTAGTCCTGCTTTTAGAAATATTAACTCCAGCATGAACTTTGAAATTACAGAAGTCTGCTGTGCCTATGGGGAAACAAAAGGCCAGCCTTCTCCAATAAAATGTCTGTTCATCTCCTCCATCAAAATACTACTGCCTCTTCCACCAAAATGCTATTGCCTCTTGATTGTTTCAAACAGGAAGGGGGGTATTTGGCAAGGAAGAAGAATGTCATGAAGAATATGAAGTAAAGGGTCTCTGCTTGCTTTGTCTTCTTTCTTTCCTCTGAGGAGGTTTACAGTGGGGAGGGGATTTTGCAAGGTTTGTTCCAGGATCCATGGCTGAGAGGAACTCTTCCAAAATGTCACTCACAGTCATTACTGTCCGCATTCCTCCTCATCTGAAATGACATAAAATTAATATAAACTTTAGATATCTCCAAAATGTGCTCATCCAATATTTAAGCTTTCAAAGTGATTATAAGGTTGGACAGGGCTGTTCTTTGGCTTCTGGCTCTAGAAACCTGAAATATTGTCATATAATTTCAGAAAGAAAATCACATGCTCAGATATATAAACCCCAGGCACATATCTGTCTTTGAATAATATATCAAGGGTCTCAGAATAAAACCTCATAATAATTTAATCACCAAACCTGCAACTTTCATTGTAGATATCTGCCAAAAAGAGATAAGGAGAAGATAGAAGCCCAGATACGCTTTCGTAGCCACTGATGTTAAAGCCAAATACAATGATGTAAGAAATTTTCAGAGAGATTCCTATCTCAGTTCTGGACTGGTGACAGTTCAACATAGAGGAATCTGGTTATCATGAAAAAAAAGGCAGCATGGGCCAGTGAGCAGATCGCTGACCAGGGAATCAGAAAATCTGGGCTTTATTCCCAGTGCTGTCGCTGGCCTACTGTGTAACCTTCACCAGTTCATATTGTCCTCCTTTCTCCTTGTACAGTCAATCCAATAGAGCACTTCAGTGCCTATGGGCACAGTCTGCTCCCTCAGCTGACTAGACTTTGCCTAAAGTAAAATGAATTTTCAGTCCTGGAAAAAGGCACCAGGCAATTGCACTGGTAATTCAAGTACAGTATTGTGTTCCAGCTCCATTTCCTTTCTGGATCCATGAGTTTTACTTTATTGGATACATGTTGACTCAGCTTTAACTGAGGAGTGAACAATAAAAGAACATCTCCCATTCTGCCCCCCAGCCAGCCCCAAGATGTCCACTTTATGCACAATTACCTCACTGCAAGATTATTTTACGAATGTCTGCAGCTACAACGCTACCAGTCACTTGGTGATTTCAGAAAGCAGTACTTCAGCCATCTGCTCCCAAATACACAAGTTAGACACCTAAGTAAAGAAGCAGTTTCAGGCTTTGCATTACATAGTAATATGCAAAGCATGGTATGTGTTTTAATAAAAACTCTGTCTTAAACACCTAATTTAATATACTTCTCTTTGGTATTTCCTATTGGCTCATAGAGAGAAATTATCAAATATGCTGGCTTCTGTGTTCCCTTCTGTTATCCTTCATCACCACAATATTGTTGGAGCCAGTGCTGTAAAAAGGTTAAGTTGCTTGTATGGCACTATTCCACCAAGAGCTATAGAAGAGCCATTAAAGCAGCAGAGAAGTGGATCATGACCTCAAAATATTCGACTATAGAGAGAAACATCTTATGATGGCTGCACTGCCAAAGTAGCCATATCTTTTGATTACACTCTAAATCATACCAGATAACGTGAGCTCTTGGAAACATCAGAACGAAGAAACCTGACGAGGTAAGAGAAAGTGATCAGTATGAAAAGTACTTCATAAAAGGGAAGAATTTCTTCCCATAAAGAAGTCTGGTGATATACATTTATTATCAATTTATTTTTATAAAATTCTTACCAATCAGAAACTCACTTGTTTTACACTCAGGAAAGTAAATTCAGAAAGAGCTCATTTCAGTTAAGCGTTTTCTTTTAAAGTCAAGCATTCAGCTTCCTTTACAGTTTTTTTGCTTTTTTTTTTTATTTTGCATCTGAAGTTGACAAGACTGTGATGACTTAGCAATATATTTCAGTGTTGACCTAAATTCCTCTTTTTCTCAGGAAAAAAAAATGCAGTTAGTATATATTGATTAATCTTCTTCAGGTTGCATATGACTAGCAAGGTCTGTCCTCAGGTACCTGAGAGTACCTGAGAATAATGGATTACCATTGCTCAGTATATAGCTGGAATTCATAGCTGACATGGACATAGCAAAAATTATTTGACAGCTTTCACTCAACAGACACACAGGCCCCTCAGATCTTTATATCTTCAGACATTATTAACTTGATTCTCATAGGATGTGGAATAGTTACCCACCTTTTCAAAAATCAACCTTCTTCCTCAAGAGGCCAGTACATCTTGTCATGCTGTTAGGATTTAAGTTCTGTGTTCAAAAGCAAGGCTAAAGAATGGCCTTGAAACCATGCCAGAGAATACCAGCTCTTCAGTAGTTGGTTCTTTCTACTAGGGTTCTCTAGATGTATCCCATCCAAGTCATCAAGGCCTAAAGAGAACACTGCAGCAAGGTCTGATAGAATAAATAAATAAATAAATAAATAAATAAATAAATAAATAAATAAATAAATGCTCAACATGAATGTTCCCAAAATATATAAGAAACTACAAGAGTTTTGTTAACAGTAGCATCATCTGTTTTTATCATATCGAAAGCTTGTTATAATAGTCAGCTTGGTCATTTTTCTGCATTAAAATCAATGGTGATGGGTATATTTTGGACAGGGAAAAGTTGAGCAGTTTGTGTCACAGAAGCCCTTAAAGCAATGCTTCCATTGCAATAGATTTTCTAGTGCTGGAAGTGCTGAGGGATGCCTCTTTCATTTGTACTTGAATAAATCTATCCAGAATTGACACAAAAAGAACAAATGATAGTTGATGCAGAGCAAATGCATTAGACAAACTCTCTCTTCCAACTGCACCTCTGGAGACTGGAGAGATTAACATACAGATGGTAAATTGTCTGACATGTATGCAAGCTGACAAGGGTTTTCAACCTTCAACAACTGTACAAAAAAAAAAATCTATTTAATGCAAGATTTCTGTCCCTGAACTTTGCTTTGCATTATTATTTGTTAAAGGGCTACTGTCAGCTTCAGGGCTAAGGTACTTCTGAGACTGAAAAGTGCCATTTACAGCTGCTGGTTTAAAGAGAGAAGATAAAATTAGAATCTTAGATGGCTTCACTTGTTCAGGTGAAGTCACAAATCAGCCCTCGAGGCAGATACACTGGAACAAAATCGACCAACAGAAAATATTACGGAGCTGCTCTTCGATCATAATTTCACTGCAGTCAGTACTGTAAACACCAAGCACACAGATGGCAAAGCATCAGTGTCAGCTGCAAACATCGCCTGTAAGCTATTGGAAATATTCATTTTCCCATTATTCTTTTATCTCTGGTGTAACTGTGCTGCTGTAAAGCTGACCCAGGACTGCAGGAGGTAAACCAAATTCACAGTGGAAGACTTGGGAATTTTTAGTCTCTAACCACAGAGTGGACTTGCTGCATCCTAAAACCAAGGTCAAGACAGGGAATTATTTCTGGTTTTCTCTTGTAAAAAGCCCCTCCCTTTAGCAAAGGCAGATTGGACAAACTTCTCATAAGACACAACTGCAGTGAACCATCAGACAGTGAGTTCCCCAAGGCATTGGAAGCAGATAAATTCAGTAACCTCAGAGAAAAAAGGGAGGCTTTGAGAGGTCAGTACTGCTAAGAGAGGTATTGCAAATATGCACCATGATATTTTATAATGCTATGAGTTGGTTCTGTTCTTCAAGTTGATGTGCAAATGTCTTGGTGATGAGTATGTTTATCCCCAAGGAAAGTGAACAAATGCTTCCTATTTTTTCTCATTTTGAATTTATTTTGACCTCAAAATGGTCAAAGCAACCTTCAAAAGCCAACTAGTCACTCTCAGAAATACTCTACCATTTCATTCTACCCAAAAAAAAAGAAAAAAAGAGCACAGTCTGCATGTCCTGAAGTTTTACACAACAAACAGTGCTGGCATCTCACCAATATTTGTTTGGTTAACTAACGGATTTCATAGCACAACACACAGTCAGCAACGGGTCATAACTGTGTGAATAATGTCAGTCAAACATTTCTGAATCCAGTCAAAATTAACCTAGATACAGCAGTTTATTATCTGCCAGCCGGGTTTGTTTGTTCTTTGAACAAGAAATAAGTTGCTGCGGTAATGATACCAAATTCTTTGCCATTGTTGCTTAATTTGTCTTCTTACTCTGTTGACTGTTTAACATGAAAGAAGGAGTTAGTGGCAGGTTTTGCTAAATACACCATGTGAGCCAACATTGAAAATGCTTTTGTGGATGGCAGAATGCACCTTAGCCTGAGCAGCAGGTCATCTAGGGACCAAACAACATAACTGAGCAGAGTCAGTAATTTCAAAGAAGAGGTATATATCTGTGAAATGTACTTTCATACTATCCACTCAGAGAAGAACAAGTGGATCATTAGAGTGCTTTCTACATAGGTTTTTTGTTTGTTTGATGAGAGGTCTTGGAGGGATGGCATTCATAGCCAAGGTTATAACCCTATTTTGACTGCCATTTAATAGATTGAAATAAGCAGCCATTGAGCTATCAATAGGCTATCAATAGGCCTCCAACACAAAAAAAAACAACTAAAATCATATGGTCATGAGAGATCTATGGCAGGAGAGATATCTGCCTCTGTTAAAGTAGACAAGGAAAAGATTAATTTTGAGGTAACCCTACCTTTCTACTGACACCTCTTGTCATTCTTGTCTAGCACTTTCTTTTCGTCAAGCCACTTTTTAAAGTATCTATATTTACTTTTCCTCCCTTTAAAAATAGATTTTTTTCTCTACTGAGGTATTTTTGAGTAGGCAGGGATGGAGATAGTGCAAAGGGAGACTCCAGCATCATCACTATCAATGGGATCTACTATCTTTGATATAGTTTCTTGTTTCGCTGAGCTTATTCTTCCTAACATTGCAGTCATAAGGTAAACAAGTATATTTTCTGTGCATTGCACTTCTGAGACCAAAATGAACGGCAGAAGGGGAGTTATCTCAGTCAGGAGATGCTTTATTGCTGGGGCAGAGGGAAAAAGTTTCAGAATCTTGATATTACATGGACATTTTTGCAATATGCTCTACCCCAAAGTGCAGTTCTACTCCTCCTTTACTGCAGCTTACTCCTCCTTTACTGTTTTCAGCAACAGTGGAACTCAATGCTGATGCAAACTTTCAGATATTCTCACTAATCTAGCATCTGAAAGTCTGTAAATGAAAGCTACGAGGTTACTTTAACACTCCCAGTGGCTTGCACTCTCCAGTAAAGCTTGCCATTTTATGAAACAATTACTATATCACTATATTACATAGAAAAAAATACTGAAATTTGTCACCGATTGCAGTCTCAGCATTGAGTTCTAAAGCAATGCACCTAGAAATCACTTGTCTGAAATGCAACACATTGGACTTACTATGTCACCTATTACTTCTTCCCTCAGTCCCTTCTCATGCTTAACTTTGAAGATTATTGAACAGGTCATTTGAAACAACAGTAGCACTGATTTCAGAAATCTTTATAGTGTTTATCTTGAATGCTATCACGATCATTTTCAGACTGAGAATGCATTGAGATCACTTACAATATCCTGCGGATGGACAAAAAGCAGGCATTTATGTTCATTCTTCGAAAACTGCTTTCAGTGTCAGCTTTTGTTATCATTTACTACAAGGTTAAGCAATCCCAAAAAGGCCAAATTAAAGTTGCTTCTGGATGCTACTCTAGTATGATATATGAGATCGTTGAAAGAACAATGAAAAAATGTAGACAGATTTTTCTGAAGCCAAACTGAGATTATGATTTGTGGCCTAATCTAAACAAAACAGAAAAGCTGAATGCACTTTAAGAGAAATTTTCCCTGAGGACATTCCCAAGTCTCATTAGGTTTTTTTAAAGTAAGAGAGACTTTTTCTCTTGACTTAAGAAAGATTGGCTCATGTCTGGATTGTAAGGATGCTTTCAGACACCTTGATGTCTAAGGATATGAATGTGCTTGGAAAACAACATTTCTTCTAACTTTCTACCTGAATATTTACAGCAATGGAGAAATTGCATTTACAAATCTACCAGAGGAACGGGTTATCGTGAAAAAACCCTAGCACTGCCAGGACAAAAAAAAAATGTCCCCACAGAACCTGCTCTTTTAAATCATCCCTAATAGAAGGAAAGAGGGAGAGAGAGGAAGAGAGGAAGAGAGGAGGAGAGGAAGAAAGAAAGGAAGAGAGGAAGAAAGAGAGAAAGA
>PTEX01000060.1:902080-965086 GCA_003342815.1 Eudromia elegans | reverse complement strand
AGGAAGGAAGGAAGGAAGGAAGGAAGGAAGGAAGGAAGGAAGGAAGGAAGGAAGGAAGGAAGGAAGGAAGGAAGGAAGGAAGGAAGGAAGGAAGGTATTTTGCACTCAATGCAGAGCCATTCCTAAAGCAAAGTAACTGTTTCCTGAGACAAATGTTCACCTGTGCACACTTTTCCCAAAGCAATCATCTCCTGCTCTTGCATCAAGACTTCTTATCTTTTGGCAATTCAAGCACTTTGAGCAAGGAGCTGTGCTCAGAAAACAGCTTTGAATAATTTCAGGCACATTCTTCTGGGTCATCACTCTCCACTACTTGCACTGCATTTTCCTTCCTCTGGCTACCTGTGCCTCATCCTTATAGCAAACCCTTTTCCATTAGACAAGGGAAGACAAAGGAAATAAAGGCAAAGAAAGGCAAAGGAAGGGAAAGGCCCTGGTATTTTTAGTGTCTTTAAAAAGCAGAAATAAGAGCTGAAGTGAAAGTATTCATAAAAATGAAGGAGATTCCATTTAAATACAAAAATGCATTTATTACATGGGGCAAATGCTTTCTTTAGCACTTTCCAAGCTGAGAAAGAAATCTCATCACAAACGACGAAAATTACTTGTCTCCTTGTGAATATTGCATTTAAACGTTAAGCTGCTCTTGGCCGTTGGTCAGCTTTTGAAGAATGTATGAGAATTTTAAAAGAAAAAGTTTTGTAGAATGGATTTTCTTTCAAAATCACCACTGACTCTAGACTTGAGCTGGCAATGAAATACAGGGTAGGCATTCTAGAAAACATCTTAGAGCCCTCTGCACAGATCAAACATAATTTTTACTGGGACAGGTTTAAACAGAGGGATAACAATATGAAAATGATTTCTCATTATTGTATTTAATGCTCAGTCATGTACACGATTTTGACAGGATCAGTAAATAATTTTTAGCTATTTATCTTACTCTTTTAGAAAAATGAATTATGATCATTTTCCCAGCTAAGAAGGATCATCTCTAAACTACCAGTGCTTGGTCTTCCAGGGGACAAATCATTCACTGCCCATTAATTGCACCAAATACGAGATAAAATTTTTAAGAGATAAATTGTTACTAAAATGCCTCACACTGCTAGATACACACACAAAAAAAATGGAATCATCTCATCTACCTTCAGACATTTATAGAGCAGACAGGTGTATGTGAGCCAGTCACCCTAAATCACATTACAGTCACTGGGGAGAAGCACACACATGTAAACTGAGATTCATCGGATAGTTTTTAGGACAAAATGATCCTGCAATTCCAGTTACTCTGCACTGGATATAAAGTAACCCAAGGCAACTAGTTGAGGTCTATGAATCTAATCAAATTGTCTAGTGAAATCAACAGACAGAAATTGTTCCCAAATCTGTACTGGGATTAATAAAGAATCGTATTATTTCTACAGTTGTATAAAAAGTGTATAGAGGGAGTACTACTTTTATATGAACAAAAATTACAGGAAGGTTACTGGTTTTTATTAAAATCTAGAGGACAATAATCCATTCTACAGTCACCAGTCTCTCCCTCCATTTGCTTCTTATACATTTGTGACCCAAACTCACTTAATGTAATCTCAGGCACAGTCTTTCCTGCATCTTTCATCTCCCTGTGGTCTTTTTCTTCCTTTGTTATATTCTATTATGGACAAGCGGTGGTTACAGAGGTCTTCATAGCTAAGCAGAAACATATACAGACTGGAGAGGGTCCTGGGAAAGTAGTCTTGCTTATAATTAACAACAGAGCAGGCTGCTGTCCTGCCTGTCTGACAGGTTTGATGATTGAGCAGTTCAGTTCTTTATCTGAAAGCAGGCTAAAGACAATAGTTTTGCCTATACAGGACACTGCGGGGAAAGTACATAGAAATAATATATCCCACTATTTCTAATGTCTTCTTGTCCAGCAATTAATTGAGAATTAGCACACCATTTAGACCAAGTATCAGTAGTTTTGATGGCAAAGTCACCTTATTTAAAGCTGAATCATAAAGAAATTGCATAAACTTCTGTTGGTTCCATACCCTTCCTCCAGCTTCTCCATGCAGACTGTGCAGTAAGGTAGCGGATGCAGTCCCCTCGCTTCCCATGCACTGACATGTCTGGCTTTTGTCTGGCTTCTGTGTCCTGTAATTCCTTGCTTACAAACCCATGCTGTGCTACCTCTACAGAAGTGTAAACAAAAATCTTTTTTTCCTGCATATATGCCACACATGTAAAACATGATGTCCATTCTAGGCACTGTATCTACTTTTCCCACAGACTTTAGATGAACAAAAAGCAACACCTGGCATGAGTCTATTGCTCTGGCTGAATGTTATTTTGCAGAACTGTGTTTGACGCAATTTTTATACAGATTCTAAGCCATATCCTTAAGTGTGCTGAGCCATTAAAGTCTTGGTCTCTTGGTTTTAGTGCTTTGCAGTCATAGCAGATGTTTAGAAAATTGTGTTCATAGGTTTGAATCCACTGCATCTGCTTCTTCTGATACATGCTGCTTTTCTAGCTCATTGCACTCTTTTTAAATTAAAAGAAAAGCCAAGAAGACTTATCTCATGCTTTATATTAATCAGAGAAAAGGGAATTGATGCTTGCATGTTCTTACAGGAGCTTGTTTGTAAACAGAATAAGATTCAGAAGGAAAAAATGTCTCAGGTTCTCTGAATGATCATCATTCATCCCCATGCCAGCTCACTAAAGACAACTTCTAAATAAAGAGAAAATGCATTACCAAATGGTTTCTTGGATTTATGCCATCACATGATGAATGTTAAAGTAAGCAAGGTAGCCAAGTTGGTAGCAACACAACAAAACACAGGATGCTTGGTCTTTGTCCCTTGTCTGCGACTTTGAATTCTGGGCTCCATTTTTCACACACATAGAAAGGATAGTGGGAGAACTCTTCTTACTCTTGTAAAGTAGTCTGATAATAATGATTTATAAAAGAGCTAGTTGTTATTATTGTTGTCATATATATATTGTCATATTTTGTTAACGTTCTTTTCCTGGATTTATTATTTTGGGTCAAGTTTGTCTTCAAGAGAATAGAAACCGTAATGAAAGATCAGGCTATTTGAACTCATATTTTCTCTGTTCAAGATGATTATAGTGCAGGCACTTCTTTGTGGCAGCTGAAAGGATACCAGCATACCAGTCACAATTCTCTCTGACCACCAGGAAACAGCATACTGGAGAAACATGGACTTCCTTCTGTACCAGATTTACTCAGAGTTCTACTAGGTCAGGAGACATTGCCTGGTAAGCAATTTCCAACCTACTCACCTTGGATCACTAAGTTATGCCCTTTCGACTTCAATCTGTCCCATGAAACTTGAGGTCTCTTAGATGTTCACATTTTGACTTGCCCTTTACAGCTGGTCATTTCTCTCCTTTGACTGTGTTTCACGTCAGTTCTCCCCTAGCTTTGTGTTTTGCCAATATATTGGCAAATAAGATCACTAGGATGTTATAGTCCTTGATCTCTAGGTCAAACTAAACATGATGGTTTAGCAAATGTCAAACACAACAGTTAAAATGTATACTGTGGATGTATATCAAGAAATATTTAATGGTTATTTTTGATCCCAGAAGAAGAATGATCCCATTACACTTTGTTTCCGCTGTCTAAAAGCTCTGTACCTATTCTCAAAAACTTATCTATATTTTGCCCGTAATCACTGGAGAACCACAGACACCTTTATGGAATACTTCATCCCAATACCCCAGAAATTATCCTCAAAATAAAATTACATACTCTCTAGAGCACAGTCTGTCTCTCTTATCTGATAAGCAGACCTAATAAAGATACTCATTTGTCCACATACAGGCATCTCATGAACAATGCGGTGGATTAAGAACTGGTTGGATGACAATGCTCAGAGGGTGGTGATGAATGAGTCTAGTTGGAGGCTTCTGGCCAGGGTCTCTCACAAGGATCAGTACTAGGGCCAGTGCTAATCAACTTGTTCATCAATGACTCGAATGAGGGCACAGAGTGCACCCTCAGTAAGTTTGCTGATGATACCAAGCTGGGTGGAGTGGCTGACACCCCAGAGGGCTGTGCTGCCATCCAGAACACATGGAGAAGATGGAGAGTTGGGCAGAGAGGAACCTCATGAGGTTCAACATGGACAACTGCGGGGTCCTGTATATGGGCAGAAATAATCCCAGGCACCAGTACAGATTAGGGGTTGACCAGGTGGAAAGTAGCTCCACAGAGAGGGATTTGGGAGTCCTGGTTGACAACAAATTAACCATGAGGCAGCAGTGTGCCTTCGTGGCCAAGAAGGCAAATGGGCATTGCCAGGAGAAGCGTTGCCAGCAGGTTGAGAGAGGGGATCCTACCCCTCAGCTCTAGTGAGGCCACACCTGGAGTATTGGGTGCAGTTCTGGGCTCCCCAGGACAAAAGGAATGTGGAGCTCCTAGAGAGGGTCCAGTGATGAGCAACAAAGATGATCAAGGAACTGGAGCATCTATCTTATAAAGAAAGACTAAGTGCGCTTGGCCTGTTTAGCCTCCGGAAAAAAGACTGAGAGGGGATCTGATCAATATGTATAAGTACCTGAGGGATGATTGTAGGGAGGAGGGGACTAAACTGTTCTTGGTAGTGGCCACTGATAGGGCAATGGGTAATGGTTTCAAATTGAAACACAGGAACTTCCACCTCCACCGGAGGAAGAACTTCTTTACTGTGAGGGTGACAGAGCCCTGGAACAGGCTGCCCAGAGAGGTTGTGGAGTCTCCTTCTCTGGAGATCTTCCAAACCCTCCTGTGCCACATGCTGATGACCCTGCTGGAGCAGGGGGTTGGACTAGATGATCTGTAGAGGTCCCTTCCAACATCAACCATTCTGTGATTCTGTGATCTCATCCCATTTCATACATCCTATACTAAGACATCCCTACAGGTCTTACAGGTATGGCACAAAACTTCCATGTGTTCTTCTGGCACAGTAAGGAGAGAGAGAGGGTGGGATATCATAGGTCATCTCAAATAGCCTGAGACACATGTGCTTGTACTACTGACCCTGCCCTACACGATTAGTTTAGACTCAATTTCTATCTCTCAGTGGTTAAGTTTGAGTTAGATCCATCCCATCCACACTGCTCAGTTAGGTGTTTTGGACTCAACTCAGTTTCTAACACGTAGTCTAGTGACATTTGAGATGCACTAGAGTATCCTCCCTGGGCATCAGCTGCTGCTCCAGAAAGACAGATCTCCTGTATCATAAGAAGCAGACACTCGTTCTGCCTACAGCCAATCAACATTTCTTACAGTAATCCCTATTTTCTATACAGGGTGTATTTATGTATCCTGTGATTTCTCCCAACTCCCATGAAGAGATTTGTTTTCACATTTGCTCGCAGAGATTCAAATGTCTTGTAACGCACTGCGCCTTCCAAGTTTTGGCTCAGTATGCAATGTAAGGGCACAAATATACTGAGATACAAATAATAGAATCATAGAATGGTTAAGGTTGGAAGGGACCTCTAGAGATCATCTAGTCCAACTCTGCTGTGGCAGCAATTAGTGCCATGTACGTCTGCAAAGATACCACTGCACTTCTTCTACGCATAAATGTAAGTAGGAGAGACAATGCACAGGCATCGCAACAACGAATGCAGAGAAGATGGGGGAGAGGAAGGGAGGAAAAAAAGGAAAATGTAGAAAATTTGGATTATAAGAGCCATATTGCAGTTGATAGAACAAAAGGAAAACCAGAGAAAGAACAATGAGCCAAATGGTGAAATACAAATAGAAAAATTGTGCAAAAAAAAATTTAAAATAATATACAAAACTAGGCAACAGCATGTATCGATGTAAACATCCCTTGTAGTAAAGAAGGCGTATTTACTTACAGTGAGAGACAGAACTGCACAAAACAGAGTACCTAAGAGGTAAGAAGAACTGTTAACAATAATCTGTCATGTCACTGTTTGGTCCAGTTGAGGCTTAGGTGACTAATAGGTTTGGCTTAGTGCTTTGCGTTCAGCGTTTTGGGGCTAGTATTGGAGTACATATGGTTATTGGAAATCAAATGCAAAACAAATGTTTGTTCAGAAAGTGCTGTATAAGGTGTCATGTACATGCCTACTACTCCTCACCACATATTGATACTCACATTTATAGTTAGCGCTACAAAGAATTTTACACTTTTTCTCCTTGCCCAGCACTTAGAGCCTTTAGTCTGTAAGCAGTGAAACTTTCTCAAGGAAATAAACAAAGACAGTATATCCCTAGAAAGCTTTCACAGGTCTGGCTCTTAAAAGCTAGTTCATGGGCTAAAGTGGAAGGTTTATTAAGATTGGTAATTGCAAACAGAAAGACAAAAAAAAAAGGAGAACTTTCCAAATAATTCCCATTTAGAAACCTGTTAAGCTTAAAATCACTTCCATCAAATATCCCAATTCTTTTTTTTTTCTGCTGTCTAATCATAAGTTACATAGACATGATTAAACCCATAATCAGCTTGCCCTTTTCCCATGAATGTGAATTTCTGTTGTAACTTCAGGATCACCTTTCCAAACTTCTATTTAAAATCTTTCAAAGTCATTTATTTCAGAACTTCTGTTTCCAACCATTCCACATCTATGGGATGTAGGTAGCATCAAGACAGGAGAAGACTTTCCTATCCTGCAGAAGCTTTTAAGATTCTACTTTTTTTCTGTGCTTCCCACAGAGATGTCAGTGGAGTTTTTCCGAGTGTTAATGGGGAAAAAAAGAGGAAGAAAAACACTCTGGAGCCTGTCAGTTCTACATCTGCTACTGATCTTACTGCTCTTGCATGCTTTCCTCTATGCATCCTGAGCTGATTTATGAACAAAAAATCTACCCTTTTTTTTTTCCATCTGTTGCACATTGTCATACTCACCAGAGCACTTACAAAAGCCAAATCCAATTTCAAAAGCATGGGCTCTATTACAGGTGTGAGAGCCATCTATTTCCCAGGTATAAATTTAGAAGAGAAAAAGCACACGTGACAATTTTTTTGTAGGACTTTTTTTTTTTTTTTGCCTACATGTATAAGAGGAAAGAAAGAGTATGTTTGAGGTAGAGGTGAGGAAAGGGCTTCTTTAATTTAAAATTATATATTAAAGGAGAGAGCAATGAACCAGAGACACAGGGAAGCAGATCCATACGGGTCTACCTTGTCTACCATCTTTGTTCCTCTGGTCTACCAGGGACCAGACCTCCCTTTGGAAAGTTTCTGCAGCATCAGGGACATCTAGTGGCTGAATAGCATAAAGCAAGGGCTTATCCTGTACTCCTTCATCCCCAACACCAAAGGAAAACATGGATCACTCACCTTGCTTCAGTAATGCTGAGGGAAAGTGAACTCCTTTTCATGCTGCTTTTGATACCCGCATCCCTCATCCACAAAGTATGGAACCAGAGACAGAGAATACAGATGCGTGAATGAAGATACAGGTTGTGCTTAGGTGTGGGAATGGTGAGACCACTGGCCCATGATCATATCTTAACCCAGAGTATAAAGTGACTCGACTGAACCCTGGAAATTGTAAACCTAGTGCTCGATCAGGAGTCTCCTGTCTTATGCTGAATCTCACACGAACCAGAACACAGTGGGCTTTTCACAGCTCTTGGTATATCCAACATAGAATATGACTGGAAATATAAGTCAGGCCATCAGCTGTTATGCAAAATGCAAAGATGTTTCTGGAAAATCCAAGCAGATAATCTCTTGCCTACTGCTGAGAAAATCACCCTATTGCAAGCTAAAAAGACCATAACAGGCTGGAATTCAACACTTGGCTGGACAAAATAGGATATTTCCTACCCTGCTGCAATTCTGTTGAAATTAGGGAGTTATACAGCAGATCAATTTGGCCCCGTATATTTTGTCAATAACATAAAGTTTCCTGTTTAAAAAAAAAAACTCATAGTGCTAATCTTGACATCTATTGTCTGTAATAAGAAGATTCCCTTAAAAATGAAATTCTTTTCTATTTCACTTGCAATTCACTTCTGAAAGAAAACAGAGTTCACAGAGGCGTGGTGCACACTTGCATCTTAAACAAAAAGGGTAGAGATACATGGTGTTCATATGCCTCACAGTTTAGATGAAATCTACAGACTCCCTGGGCAGTTTAGCTTTTTAAAGCACTAGCACCTATGGAGATGCAGAAAATGAGGTAACTCATAAATACAAATGCATGTTTCCGTACATCTTCCCCAAGGTGGTTTCTCTCAGTCCATTTGGGAAGCGGTAGACTATCCGTTCTTTTATTTTGTATCAATTGTATAAGCAGGTATATTCATCCACAGAATGTGGATCTGTTTTCCTGGTTTACAATGTTGTGTTGCTCACTATAAACTTGGTGCTCATTTGGCTTGTCCTTGCTCTTCATTCCTGGGCATGTGCAGCATTTTGGAGAGAAGAGATGCAGAGAGCATCAGAGGATGCTGAGCTGGGAACAGCTACTGGGATGCAGGGTGAGGCATGGAAGACATGTAGAGGAGGAGAAACCCGATCATGAGGGAGCCTGAAGCACCCTCAAGAACTGTGAAGCTGCTGAAAAGGTTGGGAAGCAAAGAGCCCGGCCAAGCCTTAGAGGAGATGGAAAGAAATAGATTTTTCATGCAAACCCAGAATACAGTTTGCTTCAGCCAGTGAAAGCTGCTAGACTGAACAAATCTGGAGAAAAGAATAGTTAGATGAGAGACTCAAAACATTTTTCTGTTTTACCCCAAAGATATTTCTCTGCTTCAAAAAAGTCATCCTTCTAGTTCATGTCAAAATAAAACCTTGCATTTGGGCTCATTCATTTAAATATACAGTGAGGGTATATGCACTTCACCATTTGTTGGCCTCTTTCACCATACTACATACAGGAGGCCCCAGTTCTTTCCAAGGCAAAGCAGAGTGAGGCCATGGTGGAGTAAATAATTTAATACAGCCCTCTTCTCAGAGTATGAACAGATAATTGTGCAAGGGAGGACGTGTGAGGCCTGATCTCTTCCAGTTTCTCTGATTAAGGTTCAGGAATGCACATTATCTGTGCTTTTCAGAGAACAGAGGATAAAATTGCCCTTGGCAGTTTTTCCGTTCTTATTCATGTTTGCCAGGGCAAGCCAAGTCTGTAAGCCCATCTATAAGCTGCAAAATGATTTGATACATAAGCATTACATATTAATAATGAGTTTTAAGTTTTGGAATTAGAAATGTAATGTGCTCCTTCCCAGCCCAGGTGCTTTGGTTATTGTTTTTACCACTAGGGATTTTTTTCTGATACCCAAATTATCCTTTAATTGTCTCAGTTTTCTTACATGTAAGCATTTGATCCAGGTTATGAAATAAAACATTTCTCTTCACTTTATAGACCATCTTATCAGCAGTAAAAATACAGTGGCCCTGATCGGAAAAGTGTTAAAAAATTTCTTGGCTCTGGCTTAAGCATGGATGTCTCAATCTGCTGCTTCTGCTTCTTCCTTTTTTCTTTCTTTTTTTCTTTCTTTTTTTTTTTCCCTCCCTAACTGCCTCTGTGTTCCTGTCAATACTATAACTGCCTCTCCACAATAACCATTATGTTCTGTCAGGTCAGGTATCTAGAGCACCTGTTAAGCTGACCCATCATACTGTAACTCTGAACCACTTACTTACATCCTATATTTTTGGCTGGAGACCAGGATGCTGCAATTGATTTTTTTTTTTTTTCCTAATTCCCAGCAAGATCAATGCACAACTGAAATCCACTGCCGCATGGCTCTCTTCATCACTATAATCAGATAGCTGGCTGCAGCACACAGCAGACACAGGGGCAGCAAACAAAGAAGAGGCGCAATCCAAGATAAGGTGGATATTTTGCTGCAGAAGGTTTCCGTCAGCCAAATGGCTTTGAGTTTACTATACATAGCTACCTCCTCCAGACCACTGCTTTCATTTACAACAGGGATTGTATCTCTACATATGCACTGAGCAGTTTAAAGTCTGTGCTGGTCTGTACCTGTGTAAGTATTCTTTTCCGTTATCTAAACTGGGGGACAGCGTTAGACTATATATATAAGTGGAAATTCACAGAGATACAGGATGCAACATAACAAGATACAGCTACTCCTTGATCTCTTGATAATAGCTCACTGTTTATCATCTCTGCAGTGGTTTCCATTTATCTTCTATGCTTTGAATCCAGCTGAGGTATTAGAGAAGCGAGAGCACTTTTCCACCTGATTTAACTAAGAGACAAGATTGTGAGGAGATCACGGTGACCATGGTTATTTCTGCACTCGAGAACTGAACAGGATGAGCCCGGTTTCAAGCACAGGCACATGTTTGTCCGTGCAGGTTAATGGTCAGCATGCTCCTTACCGTGGCCTTGGCCAGTGCCCACGTTCCTGGTCAGTCCCTAGACTGAGTAATGGGGTAGCACAGATCAAGTCAGTGACTGTTCCCACTCACCCAGAAGTGTGGGCAAAGTTACTGATACTAAGAAAAAGAGAGTTTAGTCATGTGGATGTGAGTTGTTCTCTCCAGATCCAGAGAGCCAGTCATAGTTTAATTTGTCTATTAATACAGACCACTGAACGTATGACTAGTATGAGTCCTGCTAGACAAATAGCGCCTCACTAATCAAGTAGGACTTTGAGAACAGAGGCAGTGATAACACAGAAAGGTAATTTTCTTTAGTCAATAAGGCCAAAGAAGCCTTTTCCATTCATAGTCTCATTTTCGTTTTAAACCTATTCATTCAGCTTTCCAAATAGCAGGACCAGCCATATAAAAAGACTGACCAGATTTTAAAATATTGAAATGCCTCCTTTTGTCTTCAGGCTATTTTCAAAATTCAATCCTGCAGATTTAGGGCCTGCAGAGAGACTGCACAACATATGATGCTGTGGTTGTGAAACAAAGTAAAAATCGGAACGTGTTAACAGTATTCTATATCTTTTATGTTGTCTTGTTTTCTTTTAAATCAGGATCTTGACTTATGAAGAATCACCCATATCCTCGTAATGCATACCTAGGTCCATAAAAAGTACTCTTTTGAAGTCCTCTGGCTACCACGTGCTATCAGTCTCCCCCTAAGCAAAATTAGCTGTAGGATTAAAGTTCATTTTAGACAACTGCTAAGTCAAACACCTTGTATAAGACAATTCACGTCATCTCCTTTGGCACAGCAGCAGCATTTTTGGCAAGTGTTCAGTATTTCATGTATCTACCTAAAAAATATATGCTGCACTCTTTGTCACGACATTGCCCACCCTCTGCAAATGCATTGCTCCAAATCATGTATCAGTAAAACTCTCTTGGGAATTTCCACATTTGCTTTGCTGAAATTTTCCATGTAAATGACAACATAGCCTTTCTCATAAGCCTATCTGCTGGTGTCACTAGGAAAATAAATCAGATCAGGTCTATCTTAGAAATAAATCAAGTACACCAGCTGACACTTACAAACCTCACTGCTTTCATTAAATGTCAGCAGGCTTTTCATTGCTTTTGCTTATTTTTATTTCATTTTACATTTTCTCATAAATGCTCTCCATTTAATGTCTTCCAAATGCATTACTTCCCAGGTTCTTTGATACACAGTACTTCTCCTCCGTAAAATCATGCACTGAGCCCTCAAGTAATATATTTTTCAGCCTGTATCATGATATTCTAATTACTGTTTAATGGCTTTTCCTGGCAAATAAAAAAAAAAAGGAAAGAACAACTCATAAAAAATGTAATTAAACAAGCCATCCTAAGGCCATACTGATTCTAGGGGTTAACACAGAAATACTCTCATATATAGCTGCCTCTTTAAATTATCACCCAAAGAGAATTAAAATGTAGCTTTTCAGAGAACTGAAGGTCATTAAACCTTGGTTACATGTCACTTGCCATTACGAAAAAAGAATATAAATAATCATTTTGCAGTTTATATTAGATTGCATAGTGCATCAATATAAGCAAGCCTCCCCTCTTCAAATTAAATGATAAATATGCTCATAAGGTTTTCTCTTTAACATACCTCAGCCTACAATGCATGCACACATCTCACAGAAACGATTTCCTGACAGATTATTTAGAGTGAAAAATATTAGCTCCAAGGTGTATTAAAGTGTGCCATTAATAGCTGCAGAGCTTTTTTAGCAATCTAATGATTTCAACATTTTAAAATTAAATTTTCCAAAACCCTGTGTTTGCACATTTGGATTGCCCACTTACATAATTTATTATTTTTAAATTATGTTTATACATATCAGATTGTCCATTCATCAAGAGGGAAATGACATATCAGGCGCAAGTGCAAGAGCTCTTTTTTTTTTAAATAAGTGCATTTCTTTTGTATATGGAAAGTAGAATTAAGAGTACTAAATCATCCTGTCTCTAGGAACACATATGAACTGTAAATGAATGAGGTAGGCAATTTTGGTTAATTAGAATCAATAGTATCATCCTTTAATTAAACAATATTGATTGCATTATGCAGAGGGCAGCTTTGGAGAAGGATATATTTTAATGTGATTTCTGTTTGACTTGCAAAAATATGTCAAGGGTCAAACTGATCATGTACAAGGATTATCCCATGCAGGGAGGGCAATCTGAATTCATTCATATGGGTCCTTCCCATAAAATATACATGAGTGGAAAGCCAGTGTTAAATGTTTACAAGGAAAGCAGGAGGTTTCTACTGAGAAACATGTGAGCTTTTTTAAAAATACAATCTATCTCCAGAGGAGCATCAGAAAAGTATAGCAGCCCATTCTTTCCATTTCTGATGTCAAGAAGCTCAATAGATGTGCACATGGATCAGAAACTTCATTGCTGGTGCAAAATCTCCCATATACCATACAAGACATGATTTCATGTCAGTTTAAGCCATGGCAAGATGAGAAAATCGAGTGGCCTCATGCATCATCACTGTTTTTCAGACCTGAGTGCAGTAACTTCAAGCTACTCTTGATTAAAAAAAATGACATGTAATCTTTAACATTCCTTTGTCTTTTACATGGTCAGAGAGAATATAATCCCAGAACTGCAGTAGAATATATTTTACTGAAAACGTATTAAGCCAGTAATTAAGTGGGGAAACACATGCCATTTCATGCCAATATCAGTGGCCAGAGGAATGTTCTTTAAATCCAGCCTACACAACTTCCAAACGTTCCTTCACAGCAAGCAGCTAAGCCATACATCAAGGTGAAAGCAGAATAAAACAATGTGAAAAGCTTGCTGTATGCCTATCGGTAAAGCCCTTGCACGCTGGAATTCAGCTGAGCTGTCCAAGGAATAAAATATATATGTATGTTCCAGGAAATACTTAAACTCCAGGGAAAATTTCATGTCTGTGCAAATGTGGCCACTAATCAGTAACTGCAGGATTTTGTAATAGCTGCTGGTTTGCACACTGTAATTCTAAACGTAAGTAGTCACTACTACAATTTCAAGGCCTTAAAAAAAAAAAAAAGAAAGAAAGGAAAAAAGGGGGAAAAAAGGCATATACAAACAGGCAGCGCTAGTTCCCAAAGGCTTTCTGGAAAAAAACAAAATCAAGAACTAAGGGTAAAAATGACACAAAGGCATAAAAAGCCTCCAAGTGCAACAGTGGGTCACAGATGAAAAGTCTGGCAGTCTTCAAAGTCCCAGTTTAGTGTTCTTGTATCTCCTCCTCTCCTTTCTTTTTAGTAGCAGGGACTAATACCTCATATTTTGCACTGAAAACACTGGTATTTATGCGACCAGTTAAATGAAAATGGAAGGTGTACCATTTTTTTGCATTAAAAAGACAATGTTCCATAGTGGAACACTCTAGTGACTCAATGTGGTACGCATAAACACACACATGTGCACACATAGAACATGCTCACCTATGCAGATGTACACAAGCCCGTTTAAACACATCCAAAGTGGGGATCATTTCATCAAAGGAACACAGTGAACACAACGGCGCAGGGATCATTGCACCCACGGGGTGCATAGGGACCAGTTACATGTGCATGGCATTGCACAGTGTCATCCATCTGTGAAACTCATTGGTGTTGCTCTCAAGTCATCAATGGAAACAATAATGCAAGCTGGAAACCCATGAAACACTCGTGAACTGTGAGAATGACACTGGCCAATGGAAAGCAGCAAGGCAAGTAGTGTATATGTCAATAAATGTAGCAATGAGGCAACATCTTTTCTATCAGCAAAATGGAAAAATTATGGGCATCATCATCAGACACTCTGGCAAGAAAACACCAAGGGCAGCAGTGGAAACACCTGTGTTCATTACAACACATTATATTAATTAGGAGTAACACTGAAATAATTTTTTCCTCCAGTATTTTAAACAAAGTTATATATTCAATTAATCACATTCTAAGTATTCCTCATTTCTGAGCTTCCCTTGCTGGGTTATTTTCCCCTAGCTATCGCTAATACAATGGCAGGGCTAATGAAGCACTCAACAGAATATAAATACTAATGAGGTGTGTTGGACTCACTAGTTAGCAGGTCTTTCGAGGGGAGAGGATCGAACTGCAGAGTGGAACTATGAAAATGCATACCTGATGTGTACAGGACAGTGTGCAGAGTGCTTGGGTTAGGTTTTTATAACCCCCTCACCCACCATATAATTATTCTTTGGCTTCAGTTTATCAACATGAGCCTTGTGGTCTCCATAGGAGTCCAGCTGACTTCTAGACAGCCATGCAGGAAAACAGAAGTGGTTCTTTTGCTGATGCAGATATGTGTTCCCCCACAATGACACCATTTATTTAAGCAGAAGCCTCTATGCCTACTAAAAGTTAAGTGTAGGGAGAGCTTGCTGACATAATTACACCTATCCGAGACCTCTATTTTCATGCCTTTTCCTGACACATGAGCAAAACTTTTTAGGGAACAGCTGATCTTTGTGGGAAGGCATCACTCATGTACAGTTAGTCCTGGTTTGGTTTTCTTCAATGGGGAATGAAATCGTTGCTCTGCAAAACCCAAACAGGAAGAACTGCCCTGGCAGGGGTTCAAAATTGCTTTTAGTTCCTTGTGTGGCAGCGGTGAGAAAACATGAGTCCCTGTGTGCAGCCCTAGCTGGTTCCAAAAACATAAAGCACCAGACAAAAGAAATTTGAAAATGTCAAACTAGGCAAATGCAGTAGCGTTATGACTCTAAAATGAGTGTGATTTATGCTAACCTATTTCCCATTGGCTTTTGCCTAGCTACTGTCATACAAATGACCAGTTATCTCCTCTCAGCAGAAGTCATGTTAACTAAAAGCTTAGTAGCAAAAACTTGAGAAAACAGGGTCACATGTGAAATAATTCCAAGTGTGTGACCAACCATCTTATTTACAGTAATTTGCCAGCACATCTATTTTATGTAGAGATGAGGAATGTACCTTAGTGATTCGACCAAAGTATGTCTTAGAGGTTAATATCTTTTCTTTGACACAGATTTAGGCCACAATGGATCTGTATGAAATATTTCTCTGCCTCAGTTTCTCCACTGCACATCAGATGCAATAAGCCTTCCTTTTTTTCCACTAATATTTGTAATGGCTTAGCTCATTAGCTGTACAGTATGCACATAAAGAATTTGCCATAGGGGCTATGATTTCAGCCTGAAGTTGAAATTATTATTGTAAAATCAGACTTCTAAATGGCCATGGAGAACACACAAATCAGACTTCTAAATGGCCATGGAGAACATGAGAGTAAAATCTCTGAGTTCACTGCTAAATGCCTTTTCTTTTCCCTGTTTCCGATATTTGCCCATTCCTACTCATGGGAAAGAGATTAGAAAGGTGTGCAGGCTTCTCATGAATGGTTTCCCAGCAGAGGAAACTCATGAGCGTGAATACAGTATTCTCCGTGCTTGCAGCCAGCACTGATGTAATGACCCTATCATATAACATGCACTAGTGAAAAAATTCCACGCTTTGCCTGTTAAAAACATTTGTTCCCTCTCAGATCCCTTGGCAAAAATCATGAACTAGGCCAAAAAAAAAAAAAAAAGAGGCAAACAGACAACAAAAACTAAAGTAAAGGACAAAGCAAAACAAAAATTATCATTCTCAGCCACCTTCTTCTTTTATTAATAGAGACTTGACATGGAAGAGTTTTCTGGCCAGGCGTTTTTCACACCCAAATAGACTCAAATAAAAAAATTATTGCCAGCACACTGATTTAAATGTAAGATGTAACACTACAGCACTTGCTTAACTTGATTTTTTTAATGTCAGCTCCAATGTGTCTGACACATGCAAGACATAAATGAATATCCATATTTCTTTGGAATTAAAGGTTCCCTGACAGCTCACTCTATGGAGCATATGGCAGTCCCCATGGGTCATTACAGTGGACTGGCATTATTTTCACCTCTTTCATTCTTCCCCAGCCAACTTCATTAATGGAAGCCAAAAATCTCTCCCTGCTGACCTTTGGGGTAATTGTCTCAAAATATTTGATATAAACTAATCTATGCTATATTTGTTAATTGCACTCATCAAACCGCTTTTGCCAAAATTCCTCACCATGTAACAGAACCATTGGCAACCAACACAGAGATCTATGTATTTTGGTAGAGGCAAAGGTTTTTACTGCGCCTGAGCTAAGAGTTATAAATGAGAAATGATCCCTTTTTTTATAGTGTCGGTCCATAGAGATGCCCCAGCCCACAGAATGTCAGAGTTGGCACCGTTCTCCTTTTTAAAATAAGTTTTCTCCTTGTGTTTCTACTCACCTCCTTTCTCCACCTCCTAATCTCTTTGTTCGGTACTTCTCACAACACAGACTCACCATCACTCCATTCACCCTCATCAATCTGTCTGCGTCTCACAGCCTTTGCTGGGTCTGCCTTATTGAGTGTAGTCACTAAATTAATTTCTTTTTTTCAGGTCTGTAATTGCCTACAGCTTCACGCTGTCAATTTTGCGCGTGTTGATGTCTGTTGATTGAGGTCTACTGTTTCAGGACTCTTGTAGGATTTACCAGACCGACTTCCCTGAAGTCAAAAAAGCCAGGTTTATACACATATAAATCCCTGTTTATCATGGGAAAAGTGACAAATCCAGCACCTGTAGCCATGTGCTAAGATACCAAGCACGGGATTTATCTCACCTAACTTCAGGATGTGATTCAGTTCAAGATAAAACTAACAATGCGCCTGCCTGTAGGTATCTACGTATGAGGCGACGTCCAAGCTCCTGTTAGTGGCTCACAGGTTTAATTCTCAGTTCATTTGTCCTCACATAAGCCTCTAGTGCTCCCCGCAATGCCCTAAAGCAATCTGCCTGGCTTCCAGCCACGCACCCTGCGTCCCTTGTCGATACAGGAAGTAGAGTCTAGAGCAATTCAATTTATCCTATGTCTGGCTAAAGTGGCGGGTCAGCTGAATCATTTTTCAGGCTCCAGTCTAGTGATTAAATTTTCATTGACTAAAACAGGACCTTAGGCACTTAACTCGCATGTAGACACCTACACGTAGGCATCTGAATGCAAATATCTTAATATGGAGCTGACTCTGGAGCCACAGAGGCTCATTCAGTTGCCCAGACATATGGTGCAATTTGAAATGCTTTAGAGTGTCCAAGTCATTTGCACGAGGCTGACAGATATGACACATGAACTGCAGGAGCAATACTCAGAGCCATGTGGAATACCCTGGGGCATCTCAAATGGCACTAGAGAAACATATTTAGGCTTCTGAATATCTGCATGTCTGCAGTATAGGTGCCTGAACAGAGGTAGCTGCCTTAAGCTCTGCATCTTATAAGGCAGGTGGGACAAGGTTTGAATTCTGACTATATACTCACTGTCTACATACAGATAACAAAGAACATGCTGCCAGTGAAGGTTCCCAAAAAGTAGAAATCAGGCTTTTTGTTTGTGATGGCATTTGCCTTCATCTTTTATTTTTCTTTATTATTTTTTCAATTATAATATACGCCTGTGTCAGCATATGAATAAACAATGCCTTAAATAATTTTCTTAAAGTAAACAGTACAGAATTAATAGATTCTTCAGGTTAAAATGGTGTTATTCAAAAGCAGTTAATGTGTATGATTTATCCATCACCTCTGTGTGAAGTCTATGAAAAGGTTCTTTTGTTCAAAAGTTTGGGGGTGGAATAAGAACAACCACAATAATGTGTAGCAATGAGATTTGAGGAGGAGGCATTCAAATGGCATTCATCTATTTATGCTCTAAGACGAACAAAGGAACTTCTTCACCTGTGCTTTCTGAATTGTGCTGTCAAGGTGTCATCACCTAGAGCAAATGCTTAGGCCACAATTAATTTTACCTGACTTTAACCAAATAATCATTAGATATCTAGGTTAGAATTTGTCATATCTAAAGTAGTTGCCTCATCCAAGTTAATCATATACATACTATTTATACAAAGTGGGGAAAAAGAGGCTTCAAAAGGGTAATTCACCTTCTTCTAAATTGAATGTTCAAAACTGGAATGTTCAAGGCTCTTTCTCAGCTCTCTATAGACTACATGGCTACTGTAAACTAGATGTCTAAATTTGATTAGCAAAGTTGAGAAAGAGAAATTCCACTTGTGTGGCACATTTATGCCGTGAGATATTTTCCCCTCTTAAAAAATATGTCTATATACCTGATGTCATCAATAAAAGAAATCTAGTTCCTACTTATTTTTTTCCAAGACAAAACTAACATAAACCAAGTCAAACAGCGTCAAACTCAAAATCTGATTTGAATATGTGCACTATTAATCTGGAAGTTTGTTCATTTGAACTCATTGATTCAATCTTATTTGCAGCATCAATTTGATCATTGCTTTGTGCCATTTTTGATTAGCTTAGTGAAACTGCAATACATTAGCAATATGTATAAGCATATATTTGCTTGCTCATACTGTTTTACAGAAGCTTTTAAAACAATCATTATAGGTTTACTCATCAAAAATACCAGACGGATCACAAATATATTCCCTATTCGCAAGCCACTTTACTTTGATCCTAAATTAATAAACGATTTTTTCCAAAAAATGTAGAACTCTCTAATTTTTTATATTGCACAGCTGGGATACAAGCCAAAGGACAGCAGTGGATCATGGTCATTTCCATACTCAAATCATCAGGAAATAGTGAATAAGATACTCAAGTGACAAAAGAATTGGTAAACTAACTAGTCAAAAAGAAAGAATCACCATCTCCCCTGAAAAAAGTTAAAATTATAAATCCCATAAATAAACAAACAGAAAAATAATTTACTTAAAAGCAATTTAGAAATGTTTCTCTGGAAATAAGCTGATGTTAATTCTTTCAAGAAGAATTTGTATTGTGTTTTATCTAACTGTTTTGTTCTGCTGTTTTGTTCTTAAGTTCAAGAAGACTGCTGATCTTGTTTCATGTTAATAGAATATTGCAGGAGTAATTTCAACCCTAGTATAGGTGGGGAGATCAGGATAATCTTCATAACTGAGATGGCCATCTCTTGCTGGTAGGCAAGTTTTCATTTCAGCCCTCATATTGCTGTAGCCATCACAGTCTTAAGATACTGCCATAGCAAAATGTAAAAATAAAAAGTATTGTTCTTGATTACACAAAGGTAATAGGGAGGCTTCACGAATCAGTGCTTAGGTCCAAGGATGCCTAAGACAGCATTTCCCCTTGCACACAGCAGACATGGTATTTCTCAATTTTTCCAGAGTTTTCCTTTTTTTCATTTCTTCTTTTCTTTCTTTTTTTTTATTTTTTTTTTCTTTGCCCTGGCACCGCTCTCTACACCTGTCCTGCTGATGGATTTTTTTCACCCTGCTATAGCCACAAGCTCAGCTAATCATCAATGCAATGCACAACACAGCTCACAGATTTCCTTCCTTCTTTCTTCTGCCAGGTTCTTTCTATTCCCTCAGCAATTAATTCCCTCCCTCCCCACCTCTTCTGCATCCCATACTTTTCCCACCCAGGCTGCCTCCTCTGTCTCTCTTTCCTACTGACCTATAACACCCAGTAGCACCCTACAACTGGCACGGCTGTGATTGCTACACCCAGAAAATACTTTTCAGCTTGGTCGGGTAACTCTATTACCGCATCTTAAATCAGCTCTTATAGTCTTTCAATTCCTTGGTTTTAAAAGGAAGATATCTTTTACTGACTAATGCATATTATTTGGGGAATGGGGAAGAGCAAGAATCCCCGAGACTGTGCTCGTGGCCTGTCACATTCTGTTACTGTGCTGCACTTGCTTCTTCTCCCTCGCATTAAGAACATTCAATTCCAGCTCCTGAGGATATTGGTTCCATACCAATGAAGCTAAAAATATTTCCAAAATGCCCAGGGGGTGAATATTTTTATGTCCTTCCACTTAGATGAGGATGTTTTAGGATGATGCTGACTCACATGCAATATCCCTTGCATACTAATCAACACAACAATAATTCAGGTCATTTGATTTCAAAGCGTGTTCTCTAATACGTTAACCTTTCACTGTTAACCTGCAGGATTCTCCTTTATGCAGCACAAAGAGATTGAACCAAAGAAAGGGTGGAAGGGGAAAGAGAAGCACAAATTGAAAGTAGAGGATGAGGTTTAGATTATTTGTGTCGCAATACATTTAGATGCAGGAATTGAACTCTGATGTCCTGAGTCACAGTCCACTAGTTTAATCACAAGGTTATCCTTCCCTTCTGCTCCTTTTCTGCAAACAATGAAAGCTTGATAAGTGACAGTTCTTCCTATACTTCGAATATTTACTCCACAGGCAACCTAATTAAGCCTTTCTCCTTCTTATACATATTCCGTACAGTCATTTAAAAAGCAGCAATGCCAATATCAAACTTGGATAACCCACAATACTGGTTGAAAAACATATCAAGAACAAGCAGCACAAAAAAAAAGAAAAAGTTGAAATTAATCCATCAACTGAAAACCATCTGTGTAAAACATTTGGAGAATCGCTTTAGACATATATATATATGGATTTCCCCCCCACACACACACAAATGTATTCATAGATCATTTGCACTGAAAGATGGGTAAAATAGTGTGATGAGTTCTGCATTACAATGAGGTTGCTTTGCTCTACCTAAAAGTGCTTATGGTCACGGCCTTTAAAGGTTTTAAATGTAAAAGTTCTCGGTAATCAAAATAATGATTTGGATGAGGGGGCTTTGTTTATTTTTATATGGGTAAAATACATTCATTGCACCCGAGTGAAAAATCCATAAGTCCCAAAGCAGGGAAATATTACAACTTAGTGGAGAGAAGTTAATATGATGCAAAATTTATAATATATTTTCTTCTCAGTTGTGTTAAGTGAAGGAAATAGGCTCATAGTAAAGGGGCTCTACAAAGACCCATTTCCCCTGATGGACTGAAAAATACCATTCTTTTACAAGCCAAATTCAGTATAATATTCAATTAGTAGTATTCCATTTACAAGGCTCAGACAAGCTTGTCTTCTATGTTAAGCACTCCATAGATGACTCTGACTCAGTTTTATTGTGCTTTGCTGAGCTCATAGGACCACTGAGCCAAAAATTTTGCATCTGATTTAAATTTACTATTTTCTGTGAAATGTATTAGAATATACATAGCAATGACTCAAATCTTAACAGTGTTTAAATTTACTTCCTTTTTTATTTTTGTTTTTAGTAACTGATATTTCCTAAGGTTTGTATTAGCCAGTTTCCACTAGGTATAAAAAAATACCTAAGCTGTTACAGAGATTCTAGTCTAGCATTAAGAAAAAAAAAAAAGAAATATCTATATATATATATACACATACGCACAAAGTGGTAGTTTTCACTGTCAACTTCTTGGTTTGAAAAAAAATATATCTTTAATAATTATATTTATAGCATAAAATTTATTCAGATAATCACGAGCACATAAGCAAAGATGCCAGTGAGAAAAAAATCTCATTTCTGGTACCAATTTTAATTCCAGTTCTATCTCAGAGGGCAATTCAGCCCAGCTTAGAAACAGAATTGCCTTCCACAATACCTTTTCCCTATGGCTAAATAGAGGATCTAAAATGACTACAGTTCTTACTCAGGTACTTTAATTTTGTGTCAAAAGTAATGTGGGTAAATCTAGATTTCAGTAGTTCGAAACACACTGAATCACAGAGAAGTGACCCCAAGATGCCTCCTGGTCCAATACTTACTGAAAAGCAGGATGTGGTATATGTAAGCACTGTGACAGATATTCATCTTACTGGTTCGTAACAATCTCCAGAGATGGAGACTCTACAGCCAGTGAGCTGGTGAGCAACCGGAGCTTCCCGTTTCTCAAGTAACAGCTCTCCTACACATTTCCTTGTCTTACTAAGGGGAAACTTCTTGTAAAATTTCCCACCAACTGAAATGCAAAGTAAATCAATTCCAGGGTGATGTAAACACTCCATGAGACTACAAATCAAAGTTTCCATTCATCCAACTTCACCTCGTGCATTATGGGCATATATTACACTTAGACATAATATAAGCATATGGGTATGTGTCATTTTGTGTACATACATCTAAAATAACATTTTAAACTGGAAACAAGACCATTTGGAAGCAGAAAATTAAAATGTCCCTTATTTAAATAATTGTTATCCTCTTTTCCAAAGGAACTTGCAATGTATTTGTTTCTATGGGGTATTTCCTTTGCCAATTTCTGGGGAAAAAAAAAAAAAAGAAAAAGAAAAAAACTCCACCCTGAAGATATTTTATAACACAGACCTAATCTATCTGTGGTCTACTTTAAGTTCACATTTATGTGTGTCTTACAAAGCACTTGCAGTATTCAGAATCACTTGTCAGGATATAAGATTCATTGTGCCAGACACTGTGTAACATGTAGAACAGTCTGGGCAGGATTCAGCTGCCTTTTTTTTTTTTACTGGTTCATCTTGAAATTTGGAGCACTCAGGAGTGTCCTAAACACTTGTATGGAGCTAGAAGAAAGGATGCAGCATGTCTGGGAGATCTGTAGCCTCCAGGTTCAGAAACTGGAAGCCCAAAAGGACACTTCTATGTACCTAAATTATATAGGCAGTCAAGTCTTACTCTCCATGATAAAAAATATACACAGTATAACCAGCTGCAAAAAATGAGGATTACAGGATTCAAAATTATGTGTTTGGAAGATGGTGGTGATGATAAAACAAGTATAGGAGCTCCAGAAACATTAAAAAAAAAAAAAAAAAGTTAAGTATCAAGCCAAAGGTTTCTGGCCCATTATTCTGTTCCTGACCATAGACAACCATAAACATTATGGAGAAACAGCATAAAAACAGGGGAAATCTATGAACCCTTTCCTGGAACATGTAACTGCAACTGAGGTCCTTTTTAATATAAAGAGATTACACAGCAATCAAGACCTAACAATCCTCTATTGATTCCTTTATGAGTAGGAAACGTTGGATAGATTAACTGCCAGGAGTCTACCTTAAAAAGAAACAAAATGTTGGCTTCCCTAAGTGGTTCGAGGCATAAAATCCATTGTTAACCCGACACCTCTGTGCGTTGGAGCAGCTCCATGGCAGGTGATTCCAGTCTCACACTAAGTGACAGAATTAGCAGCTATTAAAACAGCCATTAAGAAGGGCACAGCTAAAAACCTACCTTTTATATGCTGCACTGAATAATTTTAAGCAGTACTGTGGCACTGGATCCTACTCTCTACATAAGTGTTAGAAAATAATGTCTTTAAAAGCAAGTGATATGTTTTATCTGTAATGGAGTAGGCCAGGAAATGTTTTATTAACAGAAGTTTGTTTGTTTGATTGAAGTTAAATATTTTACCTGCATCAGAATTTGCCCTTTGGAAGCTGTGTGACTTTTGCCAAAATCTCTCTGCTGGAAAAGTTTCAATATTTTTTAAATTAAAATTTTATTTGGAAAGCTTTCTATTTCTACTTCCTGAAAGCTAAAGCTTGGTTTTGAGATGTCTTTTCCTTTACAGCTTCAGGAAAAAAAAACTACAATGATAAAACTTAAATTTAAAATTCTAATGCAAAACCCTTAAGACTGATGATACTTGTGGCTTCTTAATTGATAAGTTTGGGACTAAAGTCCACAAAATAGTTATTCTGTGTTTTTCAGGACATATGTGGCCTTCTGACAGTGACACATAATCCTGTATTAAAGTCAGGGTGCTGTTTTTCGGTTTATGCTTTTTAAAGGCAAAGTCTTAACCTTACCACAAAAAAATAATTTTGCAGGTGCTTCCTTTGCTGTTCAATGTTAGGGAAATATTTAATAGAATATCTATTTCCCTATAATACCAGTAGAATTATGACAAAGATATGATGAAATGTTCTAGTTTTCAAATGCTTCTGAAAAAAAAATCCTACTATTTACATGTGTTTACCTGATGTCATTGCTGCGAAAGCTCAGTCCATCAATTCTTGGTGTTCTGGATCATCAGTGAAGTAATCTTCCAGCATTAGCAGTTTTACAGCTAATCTGGTTCCCCAGAATCATCAGCGACCTCATTCTCTCCCCAAATTAAATTTAGGGAGAGAATAAAAATAATTTAATTTGTAGCTGGTGACATCAGTAGGCAGCTGAGTGCCTTGGAGAAAAAGAATAACAGCACTGAGTACTCTCAGTACTGGCGACTTTAAGCATCTAAGCACCCGGAGGTCTCCCTCAATAAGAGGCTCCTCCTTGGTTAGCAATGTACAGCTAAGGAGCATCTGAAATGTCCCTGCTCCAGAAAATGTTAAGATTCAATTCAGAAACGGCCTTGCAGAGCAGGAGGGAAAGGCAGTATGAAGAACTGGTGAAAGGTTCCCAATATTTAGGGACTTTGAGTGTGGGGAAAGGCAGACCAGGTCCATCTTATGAAATAAAAGTTTAGGTAAGGATAAACAGGGCTCCTCTGAAATGTGCCATAATTAATATCCAGTTGAGCCACTGTGCATTATTTTACTTTTAAAAAACAGCTAGGAAGACCAAACTTTTTTTTAACTTCTACTCATTTGCACATAATTGTACTAGCAGCAATTTGAGGCTCCTAAGCTTGAATAAGTCCATGTTGTGAAAGGAAATTCCTGGTTCTACCTGTCAAATTTTTATTATTAGGCTTACCAAACCCTGTATATCCATATAGGTATCAGTACATATATACCAACAGAGAATGAAGGTCTTAGGCATCGCACAGGATGGCAAAAAGTCTTCTGCCCCAAAAAGAGAATATAATGACTTTGGAGAAAATAATTCATCAGAGAGAAATGCAGTGAGATGACAAATTAAGGAAAGAGCAATAAGAGGAGGGAATAGCGAGAGAAAGAAGGAAAATGGAAGAAGAGAGCAGTGAGATTCAGCCTGAGGTACAGAGGCTGAGACGGTCCATCAGTACAGGGCCAGCAACACATACACATATGCTCTGTTGACACCTTTATGGTCTATTACCTACTGGTTTAACTGGTCTCATAGGTGCTTTTCCTGTCGTAAGCTTTCAACTGGCTCTTTGATGAAGTTTTTTCTTCAAAATCACAAATTAAGTGGGAATTGGTAATAGAAGGTTTGCCTCTGTGACAGCAGAACCAGGCCTCAGCGACATAATAAAAGAAAATGTATGCAAGGTGGGAGGGTTAGCATGACTGAAAGATGTATGGATTGAAAGAGCTGAACTTTGCATCAGGAAAGCTTGTCATAACCATGTATTCACAAGTATAACATGTACCTACAATAATTGCTACTCCCTAACATGTGCCTGATTATAAATCCTCAGAATAACTTTTCCTTTGGTTGACTCGTAAAAAATTCAAGGCAAAAGAAAGGGGAAAAAGGAGGTATAGAGATTAGTCTATTGCAAATAAGAACCAGGGAGAATAAAAGGGAAGCAAAGTTTCCAACATACCCTTTTTGCTACTTGCACTAGAAAATAATCCACATTGCTGCTGAAACACCAGCTTTCTTTACAGATAACCCACAGGTTACATGAATGCAAATTGGTAATATAGAAGAAAGTGTGTATTATAAATTATCATGGCCAGAAGCACCGAGTCTTTGGACACTGGAATTAAAATAGAATGAACAGTGCAAAGGTTTTTAATAGATTAACTTCTTTTGTGAGCTCATAAGACTCATTGAAAAAGTGAAGAGACAGCTCTAGGATGACATCTGTTTTGAAAATGGATGGGATACACACCATAGAGTAATTCTCACCAGCTGTGGAGCAATGATCATATGCACTTACAAAGAAGCTCATGTTTGAAGGCCTGGAGGGCTACTCTGTTTATACAGAAGTCTTCTGACTGTTCATTTCTCAATATGCATAGGGGTCAATAGAAGCTATTAAATGTACAGCAGAGCTGGAAATACTTGCCAGGGAATGATTTTTATTATAGCATAGCTATGAAAAGATCTGCTAAAATAAACATTTTTTTTGCAGCAAGCTTGCTGAGAATCACATATAATTGATTCCACAGGTGAGGTCATATTCAGGTTCATATAACAAGCTTTATTATATGTCTTTTCCTTAAGACAATCAATATCTCACCTTCGTTCTGCTCCATATACAACTAAAAACGTATCTGTGTGCTTGCTCCTGTTGCCTCCCTGTTGGGGATCTGGCGTTCTGAAAGGCGTGGGGTACCTGGACCAAATGTGCCAGCTGGTTTGCTTAGCTGAAAGCAGTTTAGAGCCCAGTGTATGGATGTGACTTCTTAACTTCAAGAAGTCTTACTTTCCCATTAATTATAATAAATGGGATATCTTGGTATTTAGAAAGTTATTCAGGCAGAGCTTTCTGGAAGACTTGACTAGAAAGAAAGATTTTAGTCAGCCTGGAGCAATGTGCCAGGGAGTTGCAACGCTGGGAACATAATCTCCAGTTTAGAAGTGCTCTGAGAAGGACAATGAGATAGCGACAAGAGGAATTAATTCCAGGTTTGGGGCAGCAGTGTGAGTGAGGGATCCAAGTAGCTCATAAAATATGGAGAAGGATCAGCACTTAAGCTGCTTTATATATGTGCAACAGTGGAAATCTAGGCATTTAACCCTCTTGGGTTAAGCAGCTGCTGAGTAGTGAGTTTTGAAGGCTTTAGCTAGCTTAAGATACACATATATGTCTCAGTTCATTATGAAAAAAAAAATCACTGCCTGTATTAAGGGAAATAAAACCCCATGTGCTACTTATGTCCAGACTCTTTTGATGGCTTGGAGATTTATTCAATCTTCTCTGTCAGGAGTTATCAAAACAACAGATCGCCTTGGCTAATTAGCTAATATTAGATAACAGTTCTTCATTCTTCAACTCAGGATGCTAGTTGTGGTTGCCTGTTGAAAAAAAAAAAAAAAAAAAAGGCATTATTCTGAAAAGCTAAAACTGTCAAATGCACTGAAAACCAGAAGGTGTGTATAGTTCCTTGACTTTTAAAAGGATGAGATGTTATGCTGCTTGGCTCTCTGTGCCTGGGCTGACCACCTTTACTATAAGCAGTGCGGGAAAATCTGTGCCCTGAGACTCATCACAGTTTCCTCACACTGAGGGGCAGAGCATCCTCATGGTGCTGAACTGGGCACAAAGAGTATTTCCAGAGCATATCCAGGCATATCTGTTGGCTCTGTTCCTCAGTATGACTTGCATATGGGGTCCCCCCTATGCACATTTGGAATTAAATCTGGTGAGGAATGCTAAAAATCACAAGAAGGGCTTTTTTCAAATATATCAGTGGCAAAAGGAAGATTAGAGAAATTGTGAGTCTGCTGCTGAACAGAATGGGTGTCCTGGTTACAAAAGACACAGAAAGAAAAGAGAGTTACTGAATGCCACCTTTGCTTCAGTATTTATCAAGGGCAGCCCTCTTGAATCCCAGACCCTAGAGACAAGAGAAGATGCTTGGAGAGAGGAAGACTTGCCCTGGGTAGAGGAAGATTGGGTCAGAGAGCACTTAGGGAATCTTAATACCCACAAATCCATGGGCCCTGATCGGATGCACGCCAGAGTGCTGTGTGAGCTGGACGGTGTCATAGCTAAGCCACTCTCTATCATCTTCCAAAGGTCCTGGGGAACGGGGTAGGTGCTAGAGGACTAGAAGAGCACTGGAACAGGTTGCCAAGAGAGGTTGTGGAGTCTCCTTCTCTGGAGATATTCAAGACTCACTTGGACGCCACCCTGTGCCACGTGCTCTGGACAACCCTGCATGTGCGGGGGAGTTGGACTAGATGATCTCTAAAGGTACCTTCCAACCTTAATGATTCTATGAGTCTATGATTTTAGTAGTACTTCCCTTTCAGTTGTGCTGTATGGTAATATCATTTGTTCCTATTTTTGTCTCAGACTCAAAATGAGAAAAAAGTCACATTCAAAGGGAAGGAAGTTTGCACAGTAACATAAGATCCAGAACTACAATAATTACCTCAAAATATGTCTCCAAAGAGTAAAAATGAGACATCACAGAGGAACAGATTATGCCATGTCTGCGTATGTAGGGGTTCATGTGTCTTCTACTGAGGAGTCCAGACATGGTTGCTGCAAGAGACGGGATACCGGGCTGAACAGACCTTGTACAGAAAATTTCCGTGTTCCTGGGTAAGACTACTAGATAGAGAAAACATACCTTATTTATTTAAAGGTTCTTAATTTTTTTCTCTTTCTTCCATGCAGATTTAATTTCCTTCTGGAAAGCAGTTACCCAGCTGTGGCTATGAAACTGGTAATAAGCACACAGATTTGTTTCAAAGGGGATAAAGCATTGCTCCTGTGTTTAAACTAGTAGGAGATGGAAAACACAGGAATTGGGGTCGGTAATGAAAGCACTGCGTTGTGTTTGGACTGATCATCCAGGGAATACATAACAGTTGTCAGAGTGAAAAAGTAAGTTCTGTTCTTCTTCAGATTATGTCTTTTCAAAACAGACACAGAAAGCATGTTCTTACTATTGAAAAAAAAGTCAGGCAAAAAATCTACTTAGTTATATGCAAAATTATTTCAAAGCTAATTTCACTACCTCCTGTGTAACACTTTCACCTTTCTTAATAATAGTAGAATGAATTCACATAAAACTTTATGTTTTTAAAATTATCCCTTTTGCCTTTGAAACTGAGGGCCAGATAATCTGCTGAGGAAAATTGAAACAGATACATTGATTAAATGCAGTTAAATCATCTTGCACGTACTGAAGTTTTGGCACTGGTTCACTTTCTCAGAAATGCAAATGCATATGAAAAACCTGGAGAAGCTCAGTGGATGAAAATATCCTCTTTGCAGGTCTTGCCACCAAATTTAGAAGAGCAGCCATCTCATGCTTGTCCTCTTGTCCTTTCATTCCTTCTCTGGCACAAGTTCAAACAAATAAGTGAAAAAAAAATCATGCACTAAGTTAACTACTTGGAAGGCATTCTTTGCTTTTCTTCTTGCCCCAGTAGACTGTTCAGTAGACTGTTTCAACAAGAAATCAGAATTTTAAGTCTCAGCACGATAAATACAACGAGGCACAAATCTGGCTGAGGAGGAACGGTCCGTAAGTGCTAAACAAGGCTATTTTTGGTCCTAACTAGTGGTCTGGGAACTGTGTAGCTAAATTTCCCAACTTGACACTTTCAACACTGTGAACACCAGCTGAGAGCTGTGCCTTCAGTGTTAATGTGGAAGACTCAGGCTCACTGTTTTGCATCTGCAGCAAGGTGCCCCATCTGCTCTGTTCCTGCCTTACAGAATGTCACAAAATGCTGAAAGTTCTCATAAACATCATGCTCAGAGATGAAGAGGGTCATAAGTGACATCAGAAAACATCTAGAACATCTGCAGAGAGACTTCACCATCAGTTATGCTGCAGATCTTGATCCAAATTTACATGTGAGTTATAGCCTTTGCATATGATCTGTATGTTGCATGTATCCTTCTGTGGCACTACTTTCACAAAGAATGGTCACTGTTCACCTTTTCCATACACTGAAATTTCCCATATCACTTAGGTGATGCTTCTTCCTCAGCCCTCATGCTAAATTATTGCTTCTGAATAGATTTAAGTGCCCCATAGCGCTAAGATGGTATCAAGAGGATGGAAACTACAAATGACATCAACAGAAGAGACCTGGAGGAGAAGCAACACTAATTCTACTCTTACTTTCCAATGCCTGTCAGGCAGGAAAGCAATATAAAGTATTGCTTCCCTTTTAGCAGTACCACAAGAAGTGCAGGAGACAATTAATTTATATGACAAAAAGCTCTCCTGCACACACACACAGAGGAGCCCAGAGGACCAATGCCCGGTAGGGGAACCCAAATGAGATCTTGACCTATCTACCTCAGGGTCCATCACGGAAGCATTCATCCCATTAAAAGTTTCATCTCCACAAACACAAGGGGCATGACGGCAGGCAGAGGAGCCCCAATAACCTCCTCAGAGAAGTGAGGGGCCTGGCCACTCCCAAGGCAGTCCAGGGGGAGAGGTTGATCTGCATCTGATCAGTGCATTGTGTCCTGTCTTTTCACTAAACACATATTATCACCATTTTCCAGATTGCAGGGCAATATTCGGTGTGCATATATGTGTACAGAGGTCTAAGTGCAAGCAAGCAGAGGGGAACCATGGGTCACTGGAGCCACTGTGCCCAGGGCATGAGTTATGGGAATGTGTGAGGGTGTATTTGTCAGTGGCTGCAGCTAAATATCAAGCTGGACAGGCAGAGAAGGAGGTCAATATGTGTTAATATGGGATCCAGGCATATGTGTGCGTATCTCTACAGGTGAGACAACAGGGTACCACAGAGTATTGGAGAGATAATATATTCAAGCTAACTGCTGGAAAGACTGTGGGGTCTCAAAGTCAACTGCGGGACATATGTGTGAGGCAATTGGAACGAGTGAGGATCTTCAAGGGAGGGGAACAGGATGAGGCTCTGGGTGCTGTTTGTCTTTGTGTGGGTACTGGATTTAGTAATTCCCTAGCAGGAACAATCAAGTCTCTTGGAAGACTGTTGGTGCTGTTCTCCATCAACAGATAGAACTGGGCAGGTTTTCTTGAAGATATGGAGGAGACAAATTCTTTCATGCTATACCTAAGAATGGAGTTTGAAGCCTCCAAAACTCCCAAACCCTTCCCTTCAGACCCTCCAATCCGGGCAAAAAAAGAAAAAAAAAAGTGATAAAATGACATCATTACATCATTACAATTGTACTTGCTGAGGTTTTTTGAGTTTGGTCCAGCTCATGTGGCTGTTTTCTCCATAACATGAGACCAAGCTGAATGTTTGGCCTAATTCTGCCACACATGGAAGAAAGAAGTGATCCAGCAGCTTGTCTCTTCACAAGTCTCACTAAACTTTTCACAATTTGCTCTTTAATTTGCAAACTGAAATTCTCACAAAACTTCTGATCCGCTTTTTATTTAAAGAGGCAAAACAGACCATTTTGGAAATGAATTAGCCTCCTGAAATATGGATTGGTGGATTCACCACTAATGGTGGTGAATGGATAGCCCAGGTGGCCAAGAAGGCCAGCAGCATCCTGGCTTGTCTCAGGAACAGTGTAGCTAGCAGGACCAGGGAAGGTATCATTGCCCTCAGCAGTGCAGATCGTACTCGGCACTGCTGAGGTCACACCTCAAATATCCTGTTCAGTTTTGGGTCCCTCACTACAAGAAAAGCATTGAGGTGCTAGAACTTGTCCAAAGAAGGGTAACGCTGGGGAAGAGGCTGGAGCACAGACCTGATGAGGAGCAACTGAGGGAGGTGGGATTATTTAGTCTGGAGAAGAGGAGACTCAGGGGAGACCTTATCACACTCCTGATCACACAGCCTGAAAGGAGGTTGTAGTGAGGCAGAGGTCAATCTCCAGAGTAACTACCAAAAATAAGAAAAGAAGAAATGGCCTTGAGTTGCACCAGAGGAAGTTCAGGGTGAATGTTAGGAACATTTTCTAAATGAAAGTGAAACATTGAAATAGAGAAGTGGTGGAGTTACCATCTCTGGCAGCATCCAAGAAACGTGTAGATGAGGCACTTAGGGATATGATTTAGCAGCCATGATGTTGAGGGGTTTATGGTTGGATTCAATGATCTTAAAAGTCTTTTTCAACTATAACGATTCTTTGATTCTATGAGATATATATATATATATGCACATACATATGTTTAACAAAAAATGTGCATTTATTTCCATTAATTACTTTGGCTTAATAATGAGTACTTGTGCACTGTGCATTTTTACAGAACATTTTAAAATCCATATTTTCATTCTTAGCAGTAATAATTTCACTTACAAGTCATGAGGCTATACAAAAGCTGCATAAAGCAGAAAGGATGGAACAGACTGTACAAAATTATTGATTAGCCTGAGCTTGCAGAGTATGCAACAGCAGTACACACTTTTGACTGGCTAGGCTGACCAGTATGTTCCTGAGCAATAGTCAGGCTTAATTCAAGGACAGCATGAACCAGGAACTGTTTCCAAGAAGCATTAGGATCAGGGCCAACCTGCTCTAAGGAGAAAGAGTTTAACCATGTACACGTAAACCATGACATGCCACTTGCCCACCATGGCAGAGAAAGGGCCCTGGGTCTTTTTATTTCAAATTTACTAGTAGCCATAGACACGACAGAGCACAGACAGGAAGCAAAAGGCAATATGCACTTACAGAGAAAAGTGAACTCCTGAACTTCAAGAGCTCACAAATTAGAAATATTGAACTAAACAAATGATTGGCTATTTCTTGCTAATCAGATAATGGTAATAGTATATAATGCATACACAGTGCATGTGTATGCACTATGTTTATGTGTATGCATGTGTGCACACACACACGTGTGTGTAAGCAGCTTCCCCTCTTCCCCCAAAAAAGCCTTCAGAATAAAATTTTCCCAAAATTTCTCAATCTCCACCATAAGTCGTTGACAAACTCTCCTCAGGCCAAAACATTCTCTGTTCTACCTCTCATATAGGGCCAAACAGTGACTTTATTCGAACAATAGCTCTGCACTGGTTATAAGATTCCTCTGAGGTCTACACTGGTTATAAGCTTTGAAAGAAGCCGTAGACCTTTAATAAAGGAGAAAAGAAGAAGGCATCTCTCAATATTCACTAAGATTGGTTATTAGTATTATACAAGACTAATGTTTTTCATATGCATTTATAGTTAGTGCATGGTATAGAAAACTACTGGTATTATCATCATCACTAGTTATAAAAATATATATAAAAAGAACAGAATAAAGTTCCATTTTTCTCAGCATTTACACATTATGAAACTTACATTTCTCATCTGTGAAGTGTGTAATAGTCTGAATTACTGACTGAATTGATTAGATCAATCAATTATTAACATTTATATAATGTTAAAGTTGCACATGAGCCTAGGCAATCTTGCCTCACTAATAGCCTTAGACCATCTCTGCCACAGCTGATAGAAATTGCATTTGGGATACACATCAAAATGGAAAACGTATCTTGAAGAGTTTGTGCTCAAAGTCGTTTCTAATCAAATGGCATTTCAGTTGAAAATGTCTGATCCCCAAAAATATCTCATCATTTTACACTGCAGCTTCCACCATTACTACTCCACAAGGCAGCAGCTGTGAATTATACATCTCGTTTTGTCCAATGTATGTGTAACTTCAGAATTGCTAACAAGGAATCCATTTTCTGCTCAGCACTCTGTGAGATTTATCAGTGAATGCATCATGTCCCAAAGCACAGTGTTACTGGGCTATAAAATATTCCAATGTCTTATTAATAAGTTAATTGAATCCATTGTAATTTTTCTAGTCTTCATGCAGCTCACTTTGTCATTGATTGACAGAGATGAATTTGAAGATATTTAAGAGTTTCGCAAGCAGATGAACAGTTATATCTGAATTATCATGAAAGAGGAATCGTTAATAAGGGACTATAACAATCTTTCATTAGAAAATTAGATGTGGTAACCGCTGCAAAGCTAATTCTGTTCCCATTCACAGCAAAAGGAATTTTGTCTACAGAATCAATGTCATTTTGAGTCAAAAAGGACTGCAATTTTGTCCAGAAGTCTAGGAATTGCAGTGAAAAGAGATAAATACCAGGAGAAAAAAAAAGTCCATCAAAGCTAGCTATAATTAAATCATGTGGTTACTGGGTGACTCACACCATTAATTTCAAGGTAAAAATAATCTGGAATTTAAGTTTCCTCAGGACATAAGTATTATCACAGCCACATCAAAGCTTCTGACATTTGTGTGGGCATTAGTCTTACCCAGCATCTCCCCATTTAACGTCCAGCACCAGGAGGCAGCCATACTGAGTTATACCTTTGCTTCTGTCCTGGGACACAGAAGATCCATTGTGTTCCCCAAGATATAACAAAAGTCCCATTTGGATGCTTTAAAAACTCTCTTTTTAACTAAAAGCATTATCACCACCCCCATCAGAGAGAGGACACTGCTGCTCCAACTGGTGCTTTCTTTTTTTTTTTTTTTTTTTTTTTTTTTGTCTATGTCTTACAGTCTTAGAGCAGGGCATAATTTAATCCACTTTTCTGTCTTGACACTGCTAAAACTTAGCAGTGCCTTTCACCACTGAGAGGCTACAATGACTGGAAATAATCCCTAGCAGGTCCCAGTAGAAAGTTAACACTACACCATTCCACATATCACACAGAATCACAGAATCATTGAGGTTGGAAGGGACCTCTAGAGATCATCTAGTCTAATGTTGCAGAAAGATTGTTAGGAGCTGAAGAAAATGAAAAGAAGTTGCTAGGAGGGTCTCAAACAGTCAAGTCTGTCTAGCAGTGAACATGTTAATAAAGAGAAGAGCAACAAAGCAGGATGTAGCTAAGCTGTTCAGGATGTCAGTGATGGGACTCCTCTCCTCAGGTGTGGGGTATGGATTCACATTCCCTGCTTGGAGGAATATAATTTCAAAATGTTCTAGGTGATATGACAATGCAGATGAAAAGAAGAGTGCCCAAATAACATGCACATGCACAAACACAAAACCCTGAAGGAGACTGATTATTTCAGCAATGCTGATATAACCAGCTACAACAAAGTGGCTGTCTGGCATCTGTATATCTTCCAGTTCGCTTTCCAAACAACCAAAAAAAGAGCAGACAACAAAACAGTTCTGCTGTTTCCCTGCTTTACCCCAGCCTCTAGTCACAAAAACTTTCTTTATAAAAGCTGTGAGATCAATTTAGATCCCATCCCAAGAAAATACTATTCTATATAAGCACTGAATCCTGCTGGAAAACTGAATTAAATCTGTCTTTGTTTTGGTTTGAGAGAATGGAAGATTACTGGATATGTGGTGTAACGAACTTCTACCTATAATTTTGTGGCGACAGGTTTCCGACAAGGTCCTCAAATGGCACCTGCAGTGAATATAAATTAAAACTCGGTGAATATAAATTAAAACTGATGCCTAAAGGAAAGAAATTCTGATTTAACTCAAGGCAGTCAGTTTTGATGAGTGTCTACATAGGTTGGAAGCCATTATGTCAGAAAACACCAAGAGAATCCCTCTTATTCACTTCATTGGCACATACATTTTCAACTCACAGTATATTGCAGTAGAGTTCAGTATTCTCAGATAGTAAAAAAAGAAAAGAAAAAAAATAAAAGCTGCCAGTCCCGTACTGCAGAGCTAACGGAATTAAAAAGTCTTACAGTTCTGGTAAGATAATCAAAATAAATAAGCTAACAAGCTTGATTTTAATATGATTTGTTCATTTCTAGAGGGCCTAAACAATTAGAAGTATCCAAAATTACTAGTTCTATAAACCATAGATGCTTCCCTATTTTTCTAGAAAATTGTAAGTAATTCCCACAGTTATGATGGAGTTTAACTGTAGAAGAGGTGTTTGGAAAATCTAGACACAGATGCAAACTCTTATTTGGTAAGAAACAAAAGAGTATGAGGGCAGCACTCACAACTTAGAAATGTTGTTCTAAACTAACTTAGTCCCTTTTCAAGAAGTATCAGCCTCAAAACACAGGAAACCATGTAGGAACAACTCAGTAGTACTTGATCAACCCAGGCAGAATCTCTATTAATTTCACTACCTTTTTTTCCCTTAAGTTACTTTACTTTGCAGCTCACCCCAGTGAGTTTGCCTCTCTAACCTGGAAGGCCAGTGGTCAAAATCAATTTATGTTTGCAGAACCTGTAAATGATTTATGTCCATGTACAACAGTACTTTGGGCAGGTTGCATATCTGAGTTAAAGCCATGTTGATTTAACTGCTGAGGATTGGTCCCTTTGTAAGTAAATCTTATGAAGAAACTTGCATTCAGCAGTTTCCTCAAAAGAGCGAGTTAGATGCAAATATATTTTTAAATATAAATAACATTTTTTTTGATGCAAAAGTTACTGTCTCATAAACAAATTTAATTAAAATTACGGTAGCATCCTGTCCCTGGGACTATATTTCAGGGCATATTTTAGAGTGAAAAAGGGTAGACCTAAAGGGAAAAGGTTTTTTCAACTTAATTTAATTTGAGTGGGCATACTTTCCCCTGCTTGTCTAAAGGAAGGATATAGGGAAACTCTTTTCAAATATGATGTTTTTATCTTTAGAGTTTTAAATCACCAGCCAAATTCTGAAATGTATATTTTCCACCTTAAAGTCAAGTTATAACATTTTTATTAAAAGAGTAAATAGAATTGGAGGGTGCTGTGTTTAGAAACAGCTCTAAGCCCGACATGCAGGTTTCTTTTGAGAGGTCATATAAATGAAACATAGCCAGGAAAATGCTTGTCCTGACTTGTGGTGGCCCATCACACCTAACCATTAGCATGCTATTGGAACTGTTTTGTCCAGCTAGTCCATTCCTAGGCCTGGAATGAGGAGAGAGATCTAATAGTGTCTGTGCTTGAGGCCAGCCTGCCTGGGAGAGAGAGGGCAGTTCACTGGTTGCAAGTTGTGTCTTGCTCTTATATCCAGAGAATGGGATTGACCCAGATTAGCTGACTGGTTTACATCTATCTAGGTGGAGCAAGTGACAATGCAAGCTGGAGTGTAGACAGAGTTCAGTTTGAAATTTAAGGATATTTTATGTGATTCTGAATTCTCATATAAACACTGGAAAGTGGCAGGTGTCTCCAAGGGGCAATTTAAAGAACATGCATTAAGTACTTGGAGATGGACAGAATGAATGTTTTCCTGTGTTTTCTTATTTACATGAGAGGATATGATCTCTAATTTGAAATCCTGGGAACACAAGTCTTGGGACAACAACCATTAATAGTGAAACAAGATGCATTTCTCCTTTACCATGGGCCCCACATCATCGACAAGGAGGTTCATTCCATACAGGGCTTATGCTCCTCAGAAGATTTATCAGTGTGTGGATCATATCCCAAAGCACAGCACTAAACGGGGTTTAAAACATTCTGATGTCTTATTAATAAGTTAATTGAATCCCACTGTAACTCTCTCAATATTAATGCATCTATGCTTGTCACTGACTGATAGACAGAGATGAATATGGAGATATTTTAATAGCTTCTTATATGAACAGATGAACATCTATATCTAAATTATCATAAAAGAAGAAAAACTATTTAAGGGAGTGTATCTCAAATGAAGAGGAAGCTGATATGGCAACCATTGTAATCGAAGTTTGTTTTTCATGACATCAGGGGAATAATGTGGGTTGATTTCAAGAGTGCTGGAATCATAAGCTGCAATTTATGGCAGCAATTTGCCTTAAATAATCTTGTCAGGAGACTGCTTTTGGCAGTTAAATATCTCAAAAAAGAGAAAGGAAAGGCTGAATGATAGGAAAATGTACTACCCTGGTGACAGGAGGCTTTGTCCATCTTTTTATTGTTGTAGTGGTTTTCTAGCTGCTTACGGCCATATTAAAGCCATTTTTTGTTGGATGTCTTCCACTTCACAAGCTGTTAGATATTCCCTGGTCATTTCTGACTTTAGTCCAGTAAATTGTGGCTCAGCCGAAATAAAAGTTTGATCACTCCAGGAATGCAATGTAAAACACCAAAGTAAAGACAAGATGACTTAACCGGCAGTCATGAAATTAGCTCTTCCTTATGATGGCGAGCAATGGAGCAGGGATGGAGAGTGAAGTATTGCCATCACTAAAGCATGAACGCTATCCCATGTCCCCAGCCAAATAACAATAATAACCCTTCCTTTTTACAGGGTTGCACCAAGCAAGGAAAGAGCTTTCTTCAGGTCATTCACCTTATGCAACCCTGGAGAATAAACGGTACTGACAATAACTTTATTGCGATGGCAATTCAAGACACCTGAAGAACTTTTTCACTGTCCAAAACATGTCTACACAGTCTAATGCAAGAGACAACATTATGTTTCCTGAACTGCCACTGGAGGAACAAACTCCTGAACTGAAAGGAATATAGAAATGAAAAAAAAAAATCATTACTCAGCAATGGCATTGCAGTCAGATGGATGAACCACTCCTGAATCTCTTGTGAGTACCACAGCATGCCTGTGTCACGCGACATGAAGACAAGCCAACTGTTTCTGCACTGCATCTAGTAACCCCAGGCAGCACTGAAGCATGTTACAAGGTGCTACTTTCAACGGAGACCCAAACACCAGAACTGGATTCACCATTCACAAGTTCTGGCTCTTCCCTGGACTTTTTTTTATTTTTTTGTCTATCCAGTGTCATTATCTCTTTTGCACCTGAAAATGCAAGAATTCTGGTCCTTCAGTCTCTCTACACAGCGGAGTGTGTTGTTGCACTGAAGATCTGGGGAATCTGCATGCAGTAACATTATGGTGGATAACAGGACACAGAAAGAATCACTTAGGAGCAGACAATTTCTTTCATAGTTTTGTTAAAGCTGCACACAGCCTTAGGATGATACTCTTCTCTCTCCTGATTTCTTCACATGATTGGTGCATGAGTGAAGTGTGGAAATTTAAGTTTGAGTTTGTGAAACTTTTCCATAGAGACCCTCCAGAGTTCAACATATACAGTGACAACAGTTCCCTGGATCTGGGAACTCCACCCCTTCTCCTCCCTTGTTCTCCATATATGTCTGCTGAGCTGATAAATAAACAGTGAGCCCTCCAATGGACAAAATAATGTATTTCCAATTATGTATTTGATTCTGGTCCACCCTTCAAATGCTGTAGCAGCTCAAACAGGTTTTCCACATGCACTATAGCCATAGTTATGATGAGAGGAGAGCTGGCAGCCTGATATCCAGGTTTAGTGGAGAGATATTATGACCTGATTATTAAGAAAGCACACTGACTGTCACAGTCGGGAGTACTGGATAATGTAGCAAAGATTTTACATATATTCACAGTATATATAGCGAGTAGCCTCCTGGACTCTGTTCCAGCATAAGAAGAAAGATCTTCACCGCAAGACCAAGAGCACAACAAACGAGATTCTAGATCATCTCGGGAAAGCTTGTCCAGTTTTCCCACCAAATCCATTGATTATCCAACAGCCAAAATGTGCTCAGTGCCTCACAGGTAATGGAAAAGAGTTATGTTTATCCAGAAGTGTGATCATCCAAATTTTTCACACACAGAGAAGAGCTAGAGGTGAAGTAGAATGATAAACTAACAACACGGTCACTTATATCTGCACTGTGTGCTCTGCAAGTCTGTTCCACTATTTCTCTCTTACTTCAGAAATACACTTCCTTGGACTCAGACCTCCCTCAGACCTTCTTGTCACCCGTCCTAGGAGATCATGGGAGTGCACAAGAGGGGCTTTCTTATATGGTCTGCTCATCAAAAAAACACTGACTTTCTCTTCCCAGTGAAAAGACATCATTATTCCAGTGCCAGGACATGTCAGGGAGTGGGTGATAAAGAAGAGGGTTCACAAGCTAAAGGTCATATCACTTCATTGTCGTGGGATGACATTTGGTCAATAGGTGGGTTGTGCGGTTTCGATGGTGGGCTTTGCAGTGAATGCACCTACAAATCACAGCCCGTGGAGGGGGTCACCACCTCTGGGGAAGGAGCTGCAAGATTTACTTATAGTTGCACTTCTGTCTTGCTCTCAAAAGAATTTGGGCGTAGATGCAGTGAAATGAAAACATGAGATAATTATTATTATTAAAACTGCTTTTCAGGGTTAATGGTTCTAAGGTAAACACAAGTCTGAAGAGGCTACAGGTTAAAAGACTCTGTTTCGATTCAGCAGTCTTAACTTCCAATGCTTTTAGGGATTTACTTTTATTACACTTTCTGCAGTCTCAACTCCTCTTTTCATCAGTGCAATTACAGAGTAATTCAGACTATTTTTCTAAAGCAAAAACCAATTATATCTGATTTGCAAATCCTATTTTTTTGGTAAGTGAAAACTCAAAAAAAGATTAGATAAAACATCTAAAGACATAATACCCACTATTTTTAACGCCTCATTACAAATGGGGCTAGCCATTTAATATGTCACCTTACACTTAAATATAATTAAACCTGGCAAACCTATCTCAGAGTATCTACGGAGTTATAAACAGTCAGGTGAGAATAGAGCTATCTCTGTTTTGAGGTTTTTGTTTTGTTTTGTTTTTATATTAAAGAGCTTGCAAGGTGAAATATTTCCAGGGTGAAGTGAAGGCAATAAACCAGAAGTCAGTGTTCTGGGTTCCTATGGCTCTGACAACAATTCATCAAAATCATGTAAGACCAGAGTCAAAAGGAGACTATGACCCAGGCCCTCCAAGTCACACTGTTCTTCATGAGAAGTGCCCAGCTCCAAAGATGAGGTTGACCAGGTCCACTGAACCTGGTCATCTCTGAACAAGGAATGGAAAGAAGTAGATATGCAGGAGGAGATTCATAGCAGCTAGCGCACTAAGCTAGATGTGCTGAGTTGACCAAGAGAGATGTGCATGTATCAAATCCAGAAACTCAGACCTGCTTTGACGCCACTCTTCATCTCACCAATGTACAGATTGATAAATGCTGGCTGGATCACCCAAAGAAACTCATTTAGTCATCTCTACTTCCCAGGTCCCAATTTTTATGATAGAGAAAGGATCTTACCACCTTTCTGGCAACCTGCTGAGGTTCCATGCAAACTAAGGACCTCTTCTAGCACTTGAACCCTGAGGGACTAGCTTCAGCAGGCTTAGACCATATCATCAGATAGATTTATCAACACAAGGTAGCGCAAGGGCTGGGATCTCTGAACTCCATGCCAGAGGAGGAATGCCCTGAGTCACAAACCAGATCTGTCATGCTAGAGTCTATGAAAAATATATATGAAAACATAAATTCTGTCTCAAGGAGTTTACAGTCAAAATATAAGACAAGGAAATAACTGGACCCAGATTTCTCCACTATCACATGCAGAGAAATGAAAGTTTTATACTCAGTAAAAGGTTTAGTAACAGAGCATTTATGCTTGATAGATCTCTCATTTAAGAACTGCGATGGTCTTCAGGGGTTTTCCTACATAATGTGATACCAGATATGGCAGCAGTTTAAATTACCAGAATAATACTTTTGGTATTTTAAATATATATATTTTTTCCATTCAACTACTCAAACTACTCTGAACAATTCTGATTGAGCTCTACTCGAACAATTCTGATAAGCTCTACTTTCTAGCCTTCATAGCTGTTAGCGATAAGCATGAGTTTCAAAAAAGCTTGTGGCAATAAAACAATGAGAATTTATGTTTTCCATGGAATCTTAAGATGCACACCCACCAGATCCACTAAGGACTCAGACTTTGCACATAGGAGAACAGTGAAGGAGGGATACAGGAAAAGGAATCAGGCCTTTCACATTTCTTATTTCTGTCTTTACCATTAAAATTATTGGCTCAAAAGACTGGGTTTACATTCATTTGCATTCCTGTGAATACCATCCTTTATTAATATGACATTACTTTGAGACATATTCCCAAAGAGTAGCAATGGACCTTTCTCAGAAACAGAAAAGCTAGGCTCTTTTGTTTTTCTTACACACATCCCACTCTGAAGACACTGGAAAGGTTTTACCTTCATGGGTTGTGTTGGCAAGTAGTAGGGAAAAATAAAAAAGAAAGAAAAAAATCAACGGAGGAATGAGATTATGGAAGACTCCTTAATGTGTTTAATATGGAATTATATTAATTCCAAACAGAATTATTTCATTATTATCAGCTTTTATTAGGATATTCTCTTGGTAACAGACTAATTTTAATTCAACTGCATATTAGATTCTATGCTAGAAAGAAAATGCAGATTTTCTTGAATATATATATTTCCCAATAATTGCTACCTAGTGAAGAAAAGGGGAAAAAGTGGTTATAATTAAAAAAGAATGTAATGAGTTTTGTAACTTCAGTGACTTTTGAAAGAGTATGAAACATTTAATGTGCCTATAGGGACTGAATAGAAATGACTTTGGGGTGCACTCTCTCGTAGCCCTTGAAGATTTAAGCTGAACACCAGCTGTCAATCATTTTCCACCCCACGTACTGAAAGGTCAGCTGCAAGTGCTATGTTCTCCTCGTGACCCATCCACATCCTCAAGGTTGGGAGCAGCACTGTGTTTATAAAATCTACATCTCACACTGCTGCTCAAGGCAGCATTTGGAGAAAGGGAGAGGGAGGAGATGAAAGAGGCACCGGCAGAATTATTCTGCGTGCAGTACAGATGAACTGAAGAATGCATAGTGCTGCAAAAGCTCACTGGGAGTGAAAGTGTGTCACTTACAGAAGCAGAAACAGCTGCAGAATAAGCAAATGATTGATTATTACTAATTTCTTGCAGTTTTTTTTTCTTGTTTGGAAAAAAAGAGAAAAGAAGAAAAGCACAACTTCTCCCTATGATAAAAAATATGATAAAAAATATCCAGTATGATAAAAAATATCCAGAAAGACAAAATGGACAAATTTTCTTCCAAGGTCTTTTCTTTTTTTTTTTTTTTTCCTTCTTTTCTTTTTGCTGATGTAAAATGCTCTTCCCTCGTTGCCCCGTCCTCCCCATCCTTTTTTACCTCCATTATGACTAAGGGGCTTTTGAAGAAGATATTTGTGACTTCAGCAATTTAGCCATGACACTGCCCCTTGCCTTGGCATAGGCAGCTTAAGGAATGGTTAATACTATCAATTTGAGATGTCTTTCATGGTATATTACTGCCAATGTAAAGCTGGTTACTGCAGAGGTTAGGTTATCCTGTAGATGAAAAATTCAACATCACTTTTCTGGAATGGGACACAGTGTGGTAAACATGCAAAGTGATCAACCAGTCCCATGATCTGCTAGAGTTCAGAGATGGATGGAATCTGGAAGCATCCCTCATGTTACAGCTCACATATACTATGCGACAAGCTGACCCTGTCTGAATGAGATAATTCCCTAGTGTTATTTGACTACCTGGGAGGCCCTCTTGATTAATTCTCCAGATTTGGGTTAGAAATGATTAGATAGAGTGGACACCTAAAGAGAAAATTTTGACCAAAGCCCTAAAATTAATAGTACTGAATCAGAACCTTCTCTAAGTATATTGAAATGTTTTTAAGTGAAAGAAAATGAATTTAAAAACACAGTTACCATCGTCTTCTCCCTCCTCTCCATCCTTCCCTGAAAGAAGCAATTATAAAGAAAACCTAGCTTTTAAAGACTCTGCTTAGATGCTCAAGATCAGAATCTTTTCCATGTTCTTACACAGAGGAAGAAAAAATACTGAAATTATTAAAAAGCAAAGAAGAAACTACCCAAGCTTTTCTCTCTCCTCTCCCCATCAAACACAGGAGAAAAAGGAGGCAGGTGTCTATCTACTCCATTAGTGCACATTGCAACATGACTAAATACAGGAGTGCTGCTGGCAAGATGGCATCTAGGCAAATTGCCCAACAGATGGTGCAACCTATTAGTGAAGAAACTTTCTAAAGGATAACAAACTACAGCAGGGAATGCAGACCTCTTTAGTATTTCAATGCAGACGGTCTGCAGGGAAATGGAAACCAGTGAAATGCATGAGTTCAACTCTATATAAATGTACCTCCTATTATAAAAAAAATCCAAACTCTGTGCTCCAAAGGTGCAAAGAGTTCCCCAAGACGTGCTGCAGAGGGCTTCAGGCACATCTGATGAGAAAGAGAAATAAGATTACACACCTGCAAGATATTTGGATTTTTGTGTTTGGGTAAAGATTTTTTTTGCTTTTGCCTTTTACTTTCTTGATAAGGAACAAACCTGCTTTTCTTTTTCAGGGAAAAAATGACCTGAGGAATTTAAATTCTGGATAAAATTCTGAGCAGTAAGCCAGAGAAATTACACTGAAATCAATAAAGATGTGTTAATTTCTCTTAGTGAAACCTCCTTTCCATGAGAAACTGACCTTTATTTATTTTAAGTTTAAGCAAAAGCTTAGTTATAATATTTAGGGTTTGGGTTGTTTATTTTTCCATAGAACTGTCCGGATTATTGTCACTAGACTGTGAACCTCTAATTACTCTCATTCATCTTATACTGTAACTACAGGTATGAAAAATGTTGGTGTTAGTCTCCTCCCTTTTTTTTTCCCCTTTAAGAATTGTATATAGGACAGCACCGAGGTTTGGAAAACCCTGGAACAAAAGAAAAGAAAAAGAAAAAGCATCACTTATTTGTGAAAATCAGTATTCACACTATAAAATGAGTGAGTGAATCTGCCAACCTTCAGTACATTAGTGTTGTAGCCAGAAAAACCTAGCCATGCACAAACAAAAATTTTAGGATATAAGATATAGCTCAAGTCACCATACAATATTATAATATGAGCAATTGCAGTCTGGCACAAAGTATTTCATTCCTATTGGCAAAGACTTCTTTGAATATGTGTGCTTGTCTCTCCAGAACTAAAACAAAAACCTGTGAGAAATCTTAGATGCTTAGGTTATATACTCAGAAAGCCAAAGATTGTTCTGTTTTTGACTCAGTCTATTTTGAAATCCTTTCTTTAGGAAAGCAGCCATTGCTCACCTAACTAGTCTCATTGTAGGAACCTTTGTTCTAAGTAACATCCAAGTGGGATGAAGCAGGAGCCATTTTAAAATTATATATATATACCAGTTTTGTTCCAATGACTTCAGTGTTGCTTCTTACGAGTTTGACCTATGATTTTTAAGTGTTTAATTTAAAGTGTGATATATGTGTATGAATTGAGTAAACTCTGATTTTTATATGTATTTATGTAATATGTGCGTAATGAATATCTGCCAGCAAACTTGTGTTAACCAACCTTAACGGCTCTGCCTCTCCTCTCACTCACTGAAATTTACATCAATCGCTCCACTGGGCTGGATGGTCATCTAAGGTACCTCATCTGAGCTCTATTAAAGTGTCACCAGATGAAATTCTAGCCCTTTGCTCTCCATGAACATGCATTCAATTTCCAGCAGCAGCAGTGAGGAAATGAAAGGCAGAACCTCCTAATTGCTCCTCATGGACTGAAAGAAGTGATTCCCTCTGTTCCATTTGTTGTCTTCAGCAATTAACCGTGTTTGGTCTCTTACCTGAAGTAAGACTGGATTCCTCCCAGGACTAAGAACTATTCAGTCCTGCATGCAAATTCTGGCAGCAGTTTCTATACATGTGGAAGGTTTCTCTTTTGCATAGTCAGGGCATCAGCAAGGGGCTGAGAAACCTCTTATAACTACTCATGTAGATGTTTCCGTACCATTTAAATGTAAATATTTTGTTATAAAGTATTAAAAGGTGAGGGCAGCTTAGCAAGTATCACAGCCTTACTCCAAAGCACATAGAAGCCTACGGGAAAATTGTGGCTCTATCATTCTATTCCAACTAAAAAGAAACACCTTGGTGTTTCTTGGTACTCAAATATAATCTGCTGTAAAAAGAAAAGTGAGGCTCTGGCTTTGAAGTATATGCCTCCAAGGATACAATCATCACCTCATAAACCCTCAGTTTATCATTAGTGTATTTTAAAAATATCTCTTTTTTTTATTATTATTTTAAACCTATAATCTAAGTTCTGAAATCTAACCCTGGCTGCATTTAACCTGTGGCCCACGTATGCTTTCCCATGGTCATTCAAGGTTATATTCCAGGAACTACATCACACTTCCAGATCCCACATTTGGTTTTCCCAGATACAGGAGGAATGGAGAGAGGCTGAGTACCCAGGCACATCCCAGGAAGCAGGGAAGATTCAGGGCTATGTAATGCTGCACCATACTTAGGCCTTACCTGTTTTAAGAACAATATTAACAAAGAGAATAAGCTTTGTTGTCTCTACTCACATTCACACACTATTTTGAATTAGATAATCCATGTCCTGAGCAGGTTGCCCCACCTGAAATGTGGGTTTGCATTAAGGCCCACCTGCTGGATGTCAGGACTCTGAAGCTTTTCTTCCCTTATGCAAAGGCAATAAAAGTAATTTCTGAGGCCATCAGTGAAATGTTCACTGTAAACTCAGACAGGAAATAACAGTGGCTTTAATGTTTGCTTGAGCAAAGCACAGATTTTGCTTGCCTGCCTTTGTTCTACTCACAGAATATTAGAGTAATGCATTGCCTAGCCAAGGTTTGCCAGATAAATGCCACGGCTCCTGTCTTTGCCTTCCACAATGCTCAGAGAGGGATTTATGCACCCAATGCAGCCTATTCACTATTTTAGGGAGAAAGGTAACTAATTAGAGCCATAAATAAAGAAAAATAATCAATAACCAAAGAAAAAAAAAGAAGAATTAAGTATGAGAAGATAAGAAAGACTGACTGTACCACTGCTTGTGAGAGCAGCTTGTGAAAAACCAGGATAAAAGTTAATCCAGGATTGTGGCTGACATTTTGTGTCAGTTTTGACAGTGACAACAATTGTTACTGTACATGTTGACAGCTGAAGATGAGTGGCTAAAAAGGAGACATTTTGTAGATTCAGTTCAGAAGGCACCATTATTTGAGTCAATTGAGACAAGTGACTGGGACATAATTCAGTAAATTCTAACGTGAGTTACGTTAGGCGTTCAAAAAATTATTTCCTTTTTTTTTTTCCTTACTGGCACCTAATAGTCAAAAATAATCTTTGCAAGCCATCTGGCCATGTCATAATCCACTTTTGTTTGATTTGACAGATAGATGAGGGAACATTCGAAGACAAGGGGTATAAAAAGTAATGAACATGCTTAAAGGCACGTTTTTTAATTTACTTGGAACAAATCACAAAAATTTATAAGCTAGTCTGAAGTAATTTAGTCTCAAGGACCTCTACATCCACAGGTTGGTGTTCACTTTTATTATTATTCCTGATTTGTTCTACACAAGCCTTCAAATGCGTAAAAGACAAATCCAGACACCCATAGGAAGAAGCAATATCTTCTTCTAAGTGTTAGTACATTACACTCTCTCATCCCTGAGTCTAAGAATATTTTTGCCAATTATTCTCATAGTTCTGGATGGTTTCTATGGCCAAAGTACTATTTATAAAGCATTTTATTCACATATAGAGAAGGGACAACACTCTTGAGACAAATCAGCAAAGATCTGCCATTTATGGTCGTTAAAAACAAATGGCAGTTTCTTTAAGACACAACATAAAACCAAGGTCCTGCCACTTACTGTCAGTGAAGAAGTACAGCTTAGTAATGAAGGAATAGTTGCAGCTGGTGTCCCATTAATTCTAAATAACTGCATTCTGCTTCTCGAAGATGTCCTGTTCCTGTAAATATATTTCCCTTCACAGTTCTTCTCGTTGTGGCAAAACCTCCAAATCTTATAAGAGCATGTTGTCTGGTGGTACTGTTCTTCTCTGTGTGAGATTTTCTGCATTCAATTTTGAAAAAACAAACTTTAATAGATGTTGGCAAGACATAAATTTGTTAGAATGCTGAATCACATGGATAAATAAGCAGGGAAAGAAATTTAAACACTGCTGATATTATGCAGAGCCTTCTAAGTTCAAACCTGAAAATAAATACAATGCCTCTAAAGGCATCATTGGTTAATGATGTTCTCATACATCCACTGGCTCTGCTAATTTATACCCGTAACCATGGTTTATTTAATGATTTTTGGTTGTTGTTCACCAGATATGTCACACCTCAATGCAACACATGGGATAGTTCAAATATTTGCCTTTCATGACCATGTCCAAAGTCATGAAGTGACACACTGAAATATATCTCTGACCCACAGATCTGCACTTCTTTTCTGAAGAAACATGGGAGCAAGATGCTGATTAAGATATGTCTGATTTTCAGTCTCATGGGGAATCAGAATATGGGTGGGGCCTGACCCAGCGAGTAGAAAGCTCTCCACGGAAAAGATATGGCCCGTGGAATTTGATGGCGGTGACAGCTTGCATCTGTCACTCATGGAGAGTGTGATAGGGGGTTCACATCTGCTCAATGTCCCGTGCTTGCCAACATATCACTGAGTCTTTCAGGAGGCTAGGAGCATGTCTGGGGGTGCTCTACCTCCATATGCAGACGGCCTCCATCCCATTCCTTACATTGTAACACAGCTATTCCAGCCATTCTTAGGGCTTGAGTGCAATGCACCTCTCAAAGACAAAGAGATATCATATATTTAATTGAGATCAAGCCATTTGGATGGTGGTTAGTAGAAGTAACTCAAGAGATCATTGAATACCGCACCCCTATGCAAACACTGCTGAGAGGATTCAGGTAGTCTTTAGGGAAGAGGTGCACAGGTGATCTGCTTTCATCGCTCCTGGAGCTCTGAAAATTACTTCTCCTGTTAATATGAGGTGGTTTGTATAGGGCAAAAATATCTCTGAATTTGTTAGAAATGTTTCCAAGAATTTTACTTGTAACCAAGTCTATTGTAACAACTATCTATATTTTACTTCTACCCAGAGTAAAAAGAGATGACTCAATTACTAAAGCTACAGAAATGAATAAACATGTTACTAAAGTATTTTTAATGTAAAGGCAAAATGAGTAATATTCTTGCTGTAAAGCATATGAATCTTAAATAGTGTGGAAAACTAACAGCTTATTTAATGTATAATAATAGCAAGAGAAATGAGAATACTCATCTCCTTTGCAGTATATCACTGGCCAAAGTTATTGCCTTCTATCTACAACGCAACTCAGTATCATAGATACTCTCTCTCCAGTACATTATGATCAGGAAATAGGGCAGGGAATTCCAGAAGAGAATTACTCGTGATGAGCATAAAAAAGGATGTTTCCTTAAAATAATAAAAAAAATGCTGTCAATAAATTATTTTTATTGTATTTGGAGATTTGGAACCATCATTCAGCACTGATGATTACCTCCTGACTTCAACCTGGAAATCAAGAGGCCTAGCAGAAGTGTTAAGTAACTGCTATAACACAAAGACACGGTGGATTGAGCCTTGTAAGAAATAAAAGCAAACTTATAGAATTACATTTAATCACTATTGGCATTCCTTCAGTGCATGAACAAATGCTTCTGGGTTACATCTAGTCAAGAAATCACATCACCATGTTATTCATAGGAGTCTGAAAACATGAATAACTCTCGTCAGTGATCCTAATTATTCCCACAGGAGCTAAAGGTCAGTTACTAAGTAGAAAGTGTTGATAAAAGAGGCATTAGCTTCTGGCAGAACACAATTTACTAGCATTCTGATGATAACGGACAAGCACTTGCACTGCACTATTACACTTTGGTATAAATAAGATCCTATATTTAAGATTAATAGTGGAAATCTTTCATTTCAATGGTAGATATCATCCTAACTGCTGTCAGTTTTCTGCCTATTCTTTTACTGAATTTACAAATTATATGCCTGATTCAACTCAGACCTCTGAATTTTTGGCCGTGGTAGAAAATATACCATAGGACTTTTCCAGTCATGAATAGCTGATACCGTCTTGTTATTCTCCTTGACGAAATACCACAACCCTCTTTGTACTACTCTAAAATTTTCTCTTAAATTGAATTCAGGGTTGAGTTCTTATCACAGTCAAGTAAACAAATATCATTTACCGCTGGACTCTCTCTCAAGAGAAGATTTAGTGGCCGAGGCAATGAAATCCATAAGCGTTCTGCAATGCTGGTGTGTGAAATCAAGCCTGAGGTGATTTCATTACTGAGGTTTTTGCCTCATGCAAATGGTTAAATTGGTTGTTGAATACAGAAAATGGGAATGATTGTAAGATTTTGCATGGACAGTTCTAAACAGTCTTTCACATATATATGCATTCCGAAAATCTTCTACATATCTGAGATTTATGGGACAGATTCTGTGGAGCATTTAGGAGCCTCAGGCAAAATTTAATCACTTAGATTCAGGAGAGAATCCTGGAAAGTTCTATCTAAATTAGTGAGTCACTTCATCAGTCACAACTTTCTAAAAGCTCTTAAAATTGAATTCTAAGGTAGCCCAAAATGTTTCCTATATTTGATGAACTGACCATTGAGATACTTCAGACCTTCTGGAATCCTAGAATGAGAAGCCTTTGGCTCCAAGTTCCTCTAACAATTTATTCAATTTGCTGGGCATGATCAGACCTTACCCAATCTTTCAGTTTTTAACAATTTTAAAATGCTAGTGTAAGTATTGGTCTATGAACTGAGAAAATAAGATTCTAAGATCTGAGACATTAAAAAAAAATCCATTTTAGTTCATTTCCTTCCACAACTAGCATCCAGACAAAAAAGATTTTCCCTGAGTTCACATTAATATTACAAAATTCTTATGTAATTTGGAAAAAAAATTGAATATTTGTGGCCAGGTATGCCTATGTCAATGAATGTTATAGAGCAAACAACATCTGAAGAGCATAAATGTTTATGGTCCTTCCAAGAGCCAGATTCTAAATGATCTGAAGTCCTTCCAGGCAAACTTATACTTTCCCTCTGAGAAGACAGAGAGTCAAGGAGCTTTTTACACGGATCAGAGGACAGGGAGGTAGATCCTAGAAGAAAATGATGAGGAGGTGGCTGGGGTGGTCTAATCTCAGCCTCTGAGTAACCTTATCCTCTCATTTGGCTGTAATTATCATATCATTGCAGATAATTGTTTAAGACTTATGCTGCCTTTTGTTCTCATACCACTCTGTAACATTTCCTTTTGCATCACCCCATTGTAACACAGAAAATACAAAAACAAGTTCGCAGTCCTCTCCCTATCATATTCCTGTCTAACTAATGTGTCTGGCTAGTAAAATGAAGAAAATGCAGTGCTTTCCCAAATCTAAGCCCTGATCCAGTTTTCTTACCTTTCTCTAACACTGTTTCTTGCTTATCTATCTTCCCTGACAATATTTCTTTGTTGCACACAACATGTTGGCTGCATGTTGTAACACAGTCCTCTGTAACATAGCACAGGCCATAATCTCATGCAAGTAAAATTAAATACATCTCTTCCTGCAAATATCCAGGCAGGGTAAGATTATTTGAGACCACTGAGTGCTAAAATGGAAATAATATAATGTTTAGCAGTTTTTAGAAATTTTATCCTAATTTTTTTGCCATCATTCTTTTCAAAAACTTAAGATTTTATCTAAGGATCTGTTGGTTATTCTTTTGGAAAGGAGAGAAAGTGTGTTATATATTGGAGAGAAAGTTTAAAATGAAATGAAAACTCTGTTTTCAGAGAGAAATATCTTATAATTTAATTTACTGCAATCTTGTACTTCAACTGCAAGAGAGAGATTGACAGAATGAGACAGTTCACTGTTCTGCTCATACTCCTGGCAAGGCTAGCTCATAAAAGTTAAGGGTGAGATCATCAGCTGATATAAATCAGTGTCAGTCCTTAGATCAATGGCAAATAGGGCCTTGTTTCCTCAACATGCTGTCTATAGATATGGTTTTTAGGCCTGTGCTTCTTTTGAATTGACAGATAAATTGGGAGAACTGAGTTTTGTGAAAAATTTAAGTTTTCCTGTAGAGAATGGGGGACTATTTTTGCCATTTGTGATCTGCAAAACAACAACCTACAAGAACCAATTTGCAAGCAACTTCTTCAACCACTATTTGGCTGAATAATACCAATTTGCCATAACAGATGAAAGTCCACATTTCTTTTATTTCTTGAGGCAGAAATTCACACCAAGTTAGGAAGTTACCAAGAAATGATAATAATAATTTCTGTCCAGAATGTACTTTTCCCTATTTCCATAGAAGAATGGAGAAATTAAGAACTGGTGAACAATATGAATATGAAGAATATTCACAAACTATATTTCTGAGAGGTTAGAGAGTTTATCAGTAAAAGACAGGATCCTCATTGAGCACAGCCCCTCTCCTATAAGAACTCATTTTGCTACTGGGCATTGCATGTGATTAGTATTTTCAAAGACATGTTTATGAATGGAAAGACAGACTTGTCCTGTAAAGGATAACTGCTGAGGTATCTCAATCAGGTATCTCTGCTGAGTTCTAAAGTATCCTTGCTAGAGTACCTGGATGATTAGGCTTACTAGGATTCAGCAGGATCAAAAGAGGTAAATCAGGAGAGACTAGAACTAGAGAGGGAGAAATGGTGTTGCTGGTCATGGAGACTGCAGCTGGGAAACACAGGGACAACCAGTGGATAAGATCCATGCATATCTCTTCAAAGGAGCATTCAGAATATTTCTCAGGGTTGATGTTCTAAAGCACAATCTCATCTCATAATTTTATTGCTCCAGTTAAAAGCTCGGAATTTGTGTATATGCGCAGAACAGACATGGAATCAGGCAGAAAAAATAAGCATAAATTAATAATTATGTGATACAATATACATGACAAAGTAATGGGAGGCTCATTAATAATGGAACATACACAAAAATAAACCATAGCACAATACAAATGAAACAAACCTGGAGAGATAATGCTCTGTAATATTAACAGATATGATTAAACAAATATGTGACCTAGTAATAGTAAACACATGCATTCAGCTACTATGGAATTCTGGTCTGGCCTCTGAGATCCAGAAATCACAATTTCATATCATTTCCTTTTTAGGAGAAGTCTATGCCAAGTCATTGGTATGTGCTTTCTTTGCTAAGTATCTCTCTGTTGCCCTGGAAGAGTTAGTGGCTTCAAATCACTGCTACAAAAATGTTTCTTGTCCTTCATCAGTGGTGCAGAACACCTTTTTTTTTTCTCTCGTTTACCATAAAAACATTTGTCGCTGCCAGAAAAATGAGGCAAAGATGCCTCCAAAACATAAGTGGCTCATATATTATATAACAATCATAGGCCTGAAAGAAAATGAGAGAACACATAGCCTAGTTCTTAGAAGACATTTTTTGCTACTTTTACAAATAGAACCTGATAGATTCTCTTTTGACAGATCACAAAGACTGGAACATGTCCACCATAAATCTATTGCTTAACTTATGTGCATGAGACAGTTTCTTTATTCCCCTAACTGCAGCCAGAGAAAGACACAAGTTTCATATTAGCTAGTATGCACCTACTACAACATCCACCATTCTTATGTCTTATCTGTTAAAGACCACAGAAGAGAAATATTAAGATCTGGCAAGCGCTCATGCACTGAGCAAAATGCTGAGGAACAATTAATAAATGCTGAGGAACAATTAATAAATATTCTGGGACATGGTCCTCTTCTACAGAAAATCAGTGTAAAATTATCATGGATTTTAATATGATAAAGTAAAGCTCCAAGCATAAATGAATATCTATATAAGCATTTTGAAGTCTCTTTTTCATTTAAAATCCTTGTACAGGAATTCCTATAAGAATTCCTACAAGAATTCTTACAATTCTTGCATTCCTACAAGAAAGAAGTTGAGCAAGGCGGGCAAGAGACCTGTGTGGATGGGCAAGGAGCTGTTGGGTAAACTTAATGAGAAAAAGAGTTCATGCACAATGTGGAAGAAGGGTCAGGCCACATGGGAAGAATATAGGAGCATTGTCAGAGAATGCCTGGATGCAATGAGGAAGGCCTGTTTGGAATTAGAGTTAGCAGGAGATGTCAGGGCCCACAGGAAGGGCTTCTATAAATACATCAGCAGTAGGAGGAAGACTAGGGAAAATGCTTGTCTGCCGCTGAATGGGGAGGATGCCTTGGTGATGGAGGATGAAGAGAAGGCAGAGTTACTAAATGCCTTCTTTGCTTCTGTCTTCACTGCTAAGGATAGTCTGCATGAACTACAGAGGCCAAATAAAAGAGAGAAAAACAAGAGAGAGGAAGACTTTCCACTGGCTCGAAGTGTGTGCCATTGCTTCTTTAGAAGAAATATCTGTTCTCATGAAATGGCTACTTCTGCCACTCTGGTAATTTGTTGGAAGAAGAATTTAAAAGGAAAGAATTGACCAAGGATGCCCCTCTACTCAGCTCTGTTGAGGCCACAGCTGGAGTATTGGGTGCAGTTCTGGGCTCCCCAGAACAAGAGGGACATGGAGCTTCTAGAAAGGGTCCAGTGTAGAGCCACAAAGATGGTTAAGGTACAGGAGCATCTACCGTATGAGGAAAGACTAAGTGAGTTGTCTCTGCATAGTCTTGAGAAGACTGAGAGGGCATCTGATTAATATATATAAGTACCTGAGGAATGTTTGTAGGGAGGAGAGGGCCAAACTCTTCTCAGTAGTGGCCAATGACAGAACAAGGGGTAAGGGGTAATGGGGCAGTTCCATCTGCTTGTGACGAAGAACTTCTTTGCTGTGAGGGTGACACAACCCAGGAACAGACTGCCCAGAGAGGCTTTGGAGTCTCCTTCTCTAGATCTCTAGAGGTGATCTCTAAAGGTCCCTTCCAACCTTAACCATTCTGTGATTTTGTGATTCTGTGAATTGCAAGCTGCATTTGGCTTGCAATTCAAAGGACATGTTATTGTATGTCAAGCTGATTTTTTTTAAAACCAAGAAAATGTAGGTAAGCTATACAGTTTAGACATCAACTTCTATCCACAAATACAAGACTTTCTTGGTGTTTCCTTGAGACTTTTAGTCCACTTTTTAAAAGTGTTCTTTTTCTCAGCATGAGCATATTTCTCTCATTAACATTAATATAAATGATGCAAGTATGAGGAAAGATGTAAGATGTAAGTAAAAAAGTACTTACATATTTTGCTCATGTAAGTATGAGGAAAGATTAAAAAAAAGAGAATGTTTGCTCAGTACCTAGATGACCCCACAGGCTGCAGCAGTGCTGAAGAGGCCTGTTGGATCAATATCTCACTATAAACTAAGCACATGCTGGCTACTAGGTAGTACAAGAGATCATCAAGAGCGTGTCCATGACTTTCAGAACTTAGTCATTATTTGAAACCTAAAACCAGGGCAGTTTAGGCAAAAATTACTAGAATCCAGCCATCTGTTGATCATTTAATGTGAAACAAATTAGTGCTCTCAGTTTGATTTTTAGCACTTAAAGAAAACCAAAACTTTAAAATGTGTATTATACAGATTATTTAAAAAGCTCTTGAGAGCCAACTAAAGATCCATTATCAAAAGCTCATAAAATAGTGACATAGAAGAGAAGGATCTGTGCATTTATTGTTTTTTTTTTTTGCTCAGATATACTAGAATATATATCTAATAAAACTACTCATGCTTTTATAGTATAGTGTTAAATTAAAAAATGGTACATTCAAGTTCTGTGGAAAAGAAACCTACATAAAACTACAGATGCAAAAACTGGCAGGGAGGTGTTGAATTTCAGAAATACCAGCCATAAAATACAATATACATTACTCAAATGCTTATCAGTCATTCAAACGGTGAAGTAAATAAACTGAGCGTGGATTTATGGATGTAAGAAATGCACAAGTGTAACATTGGCTTCTCATGCACAAATATAAGATCAGCATCCACAAGAGAGTGCAATACCCTGTGAGCAGGTTCACATACGCATGACCAGTATTGGACTAGGCGGAACAATTTATTCACGTGTGTACCAGCTAAGAGAACAGTCCCGTGAATAAGGACACTAGCTTAAACGCTCATCCTATAGAATGAATATTGAACACTTGACTGTCTGGTCCTTTGTGATTTGATGCGTCTTTACAGAGAAGATATTACCAAAGCAGATAAACACAAACTTTTAAGTGTCTGAATATAGGAACTCATAAATACACTCACAATTCCTCTTACATCTATAAGACTGTGAACACTGCAGGATTTACTCAGGCAAAACATGGAATTTAAAGAGCAGAACATATCAGGATGAAAATCTTGCATATTATAACCATTACTTCCAAACTCTAGCACCATGCTGCCAGAAAAGTATTTGACATATGAATGCTTGGATTCAAAATATTCAAGGAGAAGGTCATATTTTAATTTTTCCTTCTGAAACTGCCTTGCTTCCTTCCTTCTCTCTTTGTAATAGGTCTTGTGAGATCAACCCTTCTACAAGTGAATCCAGACAAATTCCTGACAATTTTTAATACAGGAGAGGTACCATAATTTCATGCATCTTCAAACACACAGTGAGAGCAATCAAGGGAAAAAGAAATTAAAAACTAATTCCTCTATTTATTCTCCTCATTTATTTTATCAGTCATCCCACTGTCACACTGAATAACAATCAACAAGACTTGATACACACACTTAGCACAGGGCAGATGTCTTTGTGGAATTCCTGGAAAAACTGCAAACCCAAGTTAAATACTGATATTGAACGAAAGGCTGGATTAATCACAGCAAACACAACTCTTGTATTAACATTTCTGTTCTCTGAGCTATCCAGGCAGACTAAGTATGAAGCAAAGTTTACCTAACTAATCATGGCAGCACAGAGAGAAAAAACTCTTCATAGCAGTTTACCACCACAGACAGCTGCTGCTACACTCAAAGTAAAGTAGACAGGATGTCTACAATAAGGTATAAAATTACAAAAAAAGTATTGTGACAGAGTACAGATAATTACTGCTTATAATGTCTGACTGCAATTACATGATTCCGTACCATTCCACATTTAGTAGCTTAGTGCAGGAATTAGGAGGCAATGATGACTGTTTAGTGGAATTCCATTTATGTCTCAACACTTTGTGACGCTGATACAAAATGGTATTAGACAAAATGCAAGATCCAAGCAAAACCATCACTTAGTTTTCACCTAAGATCCATTTTTGCTGGGAAAACCGTCCAAGCAATTTTAGCCCTGAAAGAAGCTTGAAAGCCTGAGAGGTTTTTTATTCATTTATTTTTTAAACAGTTACACAAAGGATGAAACCACTGGAGCTAGAGGTAAATATGCAGAAACTCGGCTGTGGAGTAGTTTCTGGGAAGTTTGCAGGATGTGTATTTGAGTCACACTTCTGGCCTAATCTCTTGGATTCCTGGATGGAGAAGCACCCAGGCAGTTCCAAAATGAATATTTGCTTAACAGTAACACCTAAAGTACTGGAAGTGAACCAAGTAGAATGGCTATGACTATGGAGTGAAATGTTTCTAGCCTGGAAGGACTGGAACCACAGAGATATTAGGTCTCTTAGAGTACACAAGGGCACCTACTGAGACTATCAGAGGTGACCAGGTTCTCCAAATGTCTAAAGGCCTTTGCTTCTCTGGCCTTTAGCAGAGAAGTTTAGTTAGTAAGTTAGTTTAGTAGTAAGTTTAGTTAGCTACTCCTTTCTCTACCTTTTTCTCTACAAAGTTCTAAGATATGGTTTAGGAAATTAACTTAGGCCAGAGACTGACTGAAGCAAATTTGTTCCCCTCGTCACTAAAAGGCAACAGATTATTCTTATTTACCATGCCTCTGAGTGCAATATTTCCTTGAACTGCTTTACGAAGTATGCCTGTCTCTGCCATCTAGGAGCTTTGTTTTCATCAGGTGCCAAGAGACTGAAATTGAAACACCATGAAAAAAGAGTTTGATCCAGCAAAGTTCCCAACTTCAGAAAGCTACCTTCTTTCCTGAGAGCTCATCCACTGGTTCCTCTGCAGTCCACTTGCCAAATTGACAAGAAACAGATTTCATGGAGACCAGTAGATCTCCAGTTTCAGGATTTCTAAGCTTGGAGTCTGGGACCGCAGGGTTCTCATGTCTTTGGGCATATCTACTTTCACCCTGCACTGACAGACACACTGAAGCAATTTCATTGCTACTTGCAGAGAACTCTATTGGAGCATATACAATATCAATGCATATTAATATTTTTACTGTTACCATCAACCTCCATACTATGGTTCAGAGGGAACTAAGGAGTTGAAGGCCTGATGGGAAATTCTTGCTCATGAATAAGTGTGGCTCACATCAGCACATGCTGAACATTTCTATGAACCAATAGGAAATGGAGTCTACAGACCCCAGGTTCAAAAAATCTAAAAGCAGCAAAACTTCTTTGTCATCTGCTCATTTCTTCCAGGAATCAGCCTCTGTCCTCTCAGATGATTTTGTCCTTTGCTCTCGTCCACCCTGACAGCTACATTCTTCTGGCTTCCAAATAAGCCATATATAGGAGCATGGTGTGCAGCTTTCAAAACCTGATTTTGGAGTGCTGTAATAAAGACCAAAGGAAGAGATCTGGATGATACTTAGTCACTTAACATCTTAGAGAAGCCTCTAGTGTTCATTCAAAAGCACTCTGGTTTCTATCATCTATTTCTTTCAAAGCGTTAGTTGCTTTTGAATAACTCACTAGATGCTTATCTCATGCTAGACTCATAAACACTTTTCCAAATATAGCTTCAAATATCCTTAGACAGAACAAAAATTTCTACTTCAGACAAAATCTCCATGAAGGTTTTGTAAGAAACAAATACTATTGACAAAATTAATAACATCACTAAAGGTACATCAAACACTTCACAAAACTACAGACTGATCTTCAGAAGAAAATTGCCTTTTCCTCTAGATGCTGTTTTCTCCTAGCAGCTAGAAAGAATTATGCTGTCCAAAAGGAGAGTTATAAATTTTACTACTGGGCTAAATACAATGTGTGCGTAAATCTGGCAACTGTGAAGTGTTGTTAAATAGATAAACGTTCAGTTTTTTACCCCAGCAATATATCAAAAGGACCTTCTCTTACACTCTTCATCTTGACACTTGTGAGCATTTATAATAATGGAAGAAAACTCACTTTATTATTTGAAAAATACCTGTAGAAAATTTAACTCTCCCAACTAAAAGACCTGGCCTTCATTCTTTAGTGGAAGCATGTATGTATATACCTGCTAGGCTTCTCAGGCTTAGATGGGTTCATGGCTTTGCCCAAATCTCCGCCAAAGCATGAATTTTATTCTCCAGCATAAAACTGAAGCAAAACACAAAATGTCCCTTGGCTCAGCCCAGATACTCCAAGAGAAATCACCTTCTCAATCTCATGCTTCAGTTTCTGTAAGAAGAGCTTCGATCACTTTCTGTAAATTTTTCCTACAATAATGTCATGTGTTGTATGTGAAGATACATCTTTATAATTAACTATTATTATCTATGGATCCTAGTAGTCAGTACTCAATGGCCAGAACTGAAATGAAGCTGTTTCCCATGAGTTCATAGTGTATCTACAAGACATGTTGTAACATACATTCATGTCAATCTCCTCGAGCTACAGGCTAGAGACCAGCTCTGAGTCTTACCTCTTATCAGCTTCAAGGAGTGAAATTTTTCCTGGGCAACAATCCACACTCATATTTCCCTCCATCTTGCTGATAACTTTTATTTAAGAGTGAAGAAGATGGGGTATCATGATCCAAAGAAGGGGTCAACATGATGTATATATTAGAATAAATTTAGCATTGACTATCCACCATTGTGAATACATTCCTTTAGTTTACACTATTTACTAAGTTAAATCACACTTAATATCACAGGATCTCGTCATGTCACTTATCTAGAAAGCAACATTCACAATTTAGAGTACTATAAAAATGACAATAAAAAAGAAAAATTATATTTCTCATTGACTGTCACAGTTGAAACTAAGCTTTTTTCTTTTCATTAAGTACATGTTTTTTAATGAAAAAACAAATAATGTGATCTGTGTATCCAGAAGGATATAAAAATGGAGATATTTGAATCTGACCTAATTTGGAAATTTTGGAGGCATCAGTTACAGACTCTGCAGTTCATAAATTAATGGACATTTCCCTGGATCTTTTCTTTGGTATTTGCAAATTCTATTTGAAGGAAAAATATTTCTCTCAGATGAGAAGCTTTCCAGGTTATCTAGGTTGATAATTTTCCAACAATAGGGATCACTTCAATTTTGGGATGTTGAATTGTCACTTCAGTGTTGGGAAGTTGCATCGTCCTGAAGCAGAATGAAAGAATACTACTAAGCAGGAAGAAATATCTCTTTTGGCTTAAAACTTGGAAACCCATAGAAATTACGAGACTACTTTTGCACATCATTCTCCGAGTGTTCCCTCACAGCACTTCCTCATCCTCTTACATGCATTAGTTTGCTCTTCTTTGTTAAACAATATGAATACACTAACATATTACAAAATCATTTAACCTACATAACATAGGAAATGGTGTGGGATGCTTACTTCTCTTGAAGCTGAATAATTCTACATAAAATATTTAGCTGCTTTTTAGTGACAGAACAAAAGAATGAATATAAGAAAGCCTTTTATTTAGGGAATTTACAAAAAACATCAAACTTTACAGCCCACAGAGGAATTAAAGGTTTTCCTAAAGGTGAAATGACACAAGGCACTCCTGTTCTTGAATACCATTTTGTTTAGTAGTTTCTGAAAGGCAGAAAGACAGTATTTCAGGTTGCTGCTCTGAATCATAGAATTGGATTTTTCCTCTGCCAGATAGTGAGTCATAGTCTCTTTATTTCCCTTCATTTTTAAATATTTTATACAAAGCAGAACATAAAAACTAAGAGTAGTTTCATCCCCAAATGTCCTGTGTTACATTCTCTCACATGCCCTAATTCTGTAATTATTGAGCTGGAGAAAAAAAAGACCACTTCCTTCTGCACCTGTGCTTCTATAGCAGTGGTCTTCCTGGCTTCTAAAAGACAGACATGGGAACCAGAATGCATAACACATGTAGATGCCTACAATTTTGCTTAGGCAAATCCGGACCTGGAATTAAGCATCTTAAGTACTTAAACAGACTACAAGAATACACAGGCACTCAGAACAGGTCCTTGAAACAACCAATGTGATAATGATTAATAAGCTATAGCTAAAAACAGGACACAGAGAAGAGGCAGGGTTGAAATTTTGCCTTTTTCTGAAGCCTGGGTATCTCAGCATAGATGTACACTGTAAATTGAAGTTGAACTTAGTGCCACCTTCTAGCCACATGCACAAATGATTTGCAGAAATTTCTCATCTCAAAAATCAGAAATTCTCATGAGTGCCAACGCCTGTATCAAAAACACCTCTTCATCTTGCTGAGGATTGCCACATATATCATAAAATATATCATAAAATAAAATAAAAATCACATGTTCACCTGGCAGTGCAAAAGACATACAGGACTGTGTTACATTTTTACATATTAGCCATACTGCAAACCAAGATATGAGAACTTGTATATTCCTACAGCGCCATTCAGATACCATAGACAGCTTGAAGGAGCTTCACCTCCTGGATCTACCATACAGCTTTGCTCAGTGGTATGTGTACAAACTCAGGAGGCAAAGGGGAGAAGAACTAGGAAGAACTTAGAACAAATGTGATTCCTGGGAGGACTCCCCTGAATGATCCACATTTCCTAGGGGCTGTTATAGCAGCTGCTATGAAATAAGGAAAAGATATGTGAAGGGAAGCTCAGACATCTTGGTGTGGATGATTCTCAAGACGAAGCCAAATATTAACATAGACCTAACATAAATATCAGATTACACAACTGTAGGGTACACACAGCTGTAATGACAGTTTAAACTTTCATTTTCAGTCATCTTCTGCAAGCTAAGAAGATGTCCTCAAAGTGCAGAATCAAGCATGAATTATCTGTCATGCACGTTATTTTCAGCTCCTTACTAGTGGCTTCAGAGTGTTCCTGTTCACAGAACACAAGGGAAGACTTGTACACTTGCCCATGGGGACCTTCTTTCAGATATGAGAATACAGGGAGATAATTAGGACTGTTATTGCTGCCTCCTTAACAGAAAAATCGGTGTACACTGGGACACGACGTACAGATCTCAAATAGAGATGGGATTGGGAGGTGTTACAGTCTTCTTCCTTTCCAGTCTCAGTCTCTGTTTCCTATGGAAAAAGCCCACACCTGCATTAAATAGAGAGACTTTTAGGGCAAAAGAATGGGGCTTACTCTGGCAAGATAGTTAATTCTCCCTGGTTCCTTATATGAGAGTTGTGCTCAGATAAGTCGAGACTAACTGGTGTTAGAAATGTGGAATTTGAGGTACCCCAAGGGCAAAAACACCAGCATGAAGGTTTGGACCTTTTTTTCATGAAGTTGCTTTAATTGGCAAACCATACTGTAGGAAGTTTCTATTGTGAAAGGTCTATTGTTAAAGAGGAGTGGGAGTGGGATCCTAACATTCGTCCGTCCAAGTTTTGAGCTGTCCATCCATTATATCTCAGTTTGTGTCCTTTGTCCAAAAGTGATTCTTGGCGCCTGTGCCCATAAAGGGTACAGAAAAGAGACGGTTATTCCACAAGCACAAAGAACTACTTTGAAGAAATAGCCCTTTGTTCACCTTCAAACACTCATTCTGGTGTCAGTTAAGAAGTATTGAAATTTGTCTGCATAAGTTGCTTTAAAAAAAAAATCATACAGGTCACTGTGCAACAGAAGTGATCCTTGTCCCAGGCTTAGCTTATGTTGTAAGGAGTCGGCCACAAGCAAAGGGAACTCTGCAAGAGAAACAAAATGGGTGACTCAGCAGTCATGGTGCCAGCCTAAGGCAAGGGAGATCTATGGTTCACTGCATTGCTGGTGATTTATACATTACACAGGCTCTGATAGTTAAATCTAAGTTCCTATAGAGCTGAGCTTCAGAAGTTGAATGCCTCATGTCAACAGTGAGAAAATGGGTGTACTAGCACCTTCCAGCTTCATAGGGGATGTTGTCAGTATAAGTAAGTGTGAGATGGTGAGGCATTTGGGTAAGATCTAAGAAAAAACATACATACTTGAAACAGAGCGTTACCAGTTTTACTCCAAGACAGAAATCCAAGCACATTCTGCAACTCAACAACTAAGTGGAGAGGTCTCTAAACTTCCTCCACAATGTCTGTGGCAACTCTGACACTTCCAGACATATGAGGGGAAAAAAAGGAAAAAGAAAGGAAGGAAGGAAGGAAGGAAGGAAGGAAGGAAGGAAGGAAGAAAAAGGAAGGAAGGAAGAAAAAGGAAGGAAGGAAGAAAAAGGAAGGAAGGAAGAAAAAGGAAGGAAGGAAGAAAAAGGA
>PTEX01000060.1:880243-901615 GCA_003342815.1 Eudromia elegans | reverse complement strand
AGAAAGAAAGAAAGAAAGAAAGAAAGAAAGAAAGAAAGAAAGAAAGAAAGAAAGAAAGAAAGAAAGAAAGAAAGAAAGAAAGAAAGAAAGAAAGAGAAATTCTGCAGGTGGTCACTGTATGTACAGGAAAAGTAATTGCATTTGAAAACTGTCAGACTCTGCATATGCACAAACCAGAATTTCCACAGAACTTGATGCTTCCCAGCAATGTCAAACTCTGATAAAATGATCAGAACACAAACATGCACAAATAAAGCAGCTGCGGTCAACTCAAAACACAGATAGAGTGAACTTATCTAGGTATTCAGTCACGCAGACATGCCATGAATCTCTCCATACACACCTTTATAGCCTTTCCCCTCGCAAGAGGCCATGTATCAAAATCCTAAGAAAAGTATTTCCTTGGCTGGCTGATACTGCAGTAAATTATGCCTTTGGAACCACTGGTGGGAGGCTTGCCCACATTTTGAAACTCCCAGGACATCCAAAATTAAATTATAATTTTGAGCTGCCTCAGATTTGCAACTCACTTTGTAGAGGACTGGGAGATGTAAAGAAGAATCCAGGCAAGGAAAAAAAAAAAAAGAAAATTGCGTCAGGTAAAAGAAGATGGAACTCTGTCAACACAAGTACTGTAAATCTCCTGCAAGTTTGTGCTATTATGGAAGCATTAATAGAAGGCAGAACTCTTAATAGAAAGCACAAGTTTCACTATTAACTAAGGCAAAAATATGTACTTAGATAGGTTTTGTTCTGTGTAAATCACGAACGGGTGAGGAGTCAAGTGTGAGGGTCAGGGAGTGCACAGAGGAGGAAACATCAAACTAGTTAGGCATTCCTCCAAGAAAGGCATATTCACAAATCCTCCAAGTCCATAAGATTAACCCAGCTGTAATGCTAACACAACCATAGAACCTCATTAGTCTTATTATAGCAAAAAATTTCTCTGCCCTAGGAAGTTTCATCTCCAGGTGAGGAAGAACTTCTTTGCTGTGAGGGTGACAGAGCCCTGGAAGAGGCTGCCCAGAGAGGTTGTGGAGTCTCCTTCTCTGGAGATTTTCCAAACCCGCCTGGCTGCCACCCTGTGCCCCGTGCTCTGGGTGTCCCTGCTGGAGCAGGGGGGTTGGAGTAGAAGATCTCTAGAGGCCCCTTCCAACCCTAAAGATTCTGTGATTCTGTGATTTTTCTTAAGAACCAATGAATTTTGCTATGCAAGAAAATAGGAATGATGCTCCTAAATGTTTTAACCACTACTCTCACCTATTATATCAGCAGTACACATTGCTATCAACATTTTATCAATGATTATCCAGGAGTAAAACATCTCTAAGGTATCAATACAATCCATATACAAGGAATGAGTGAGCTTGAAAGCAAAAAGAGAGCAGACAAATGCATGAGGAAGCCTGATTTTTCCATGTAAGCAAAATCAGAATGAAGATAAGATTTAAAAGCACCAGGCAGGAGTTTCTTGGGAGCCCTCTTGATGCCATACTCATGACTACGCAGGATTTGTGCCTTTCATGTCCAAGCAAGCCTTAGTAAGTAACTTCATATAATACCACATGTTTCTGTGGACTGCCTGAGTTCCAGAGTGTAGGAAGGGGGTGTAGTGAGAACACCTGGGGAAGGTCTGGTGAGCAGGTGACTGACGGAGAACGTGCTCACAGCTCCAGAGTGAGCTCTCCACACACTGACTGAATTCCCATCAGGACCAACCATACATGTACTGCTTTGTCAACACTGTCTAGCTGCTTCCTGGCTCCTAGCTGATGGAGAGATAAAGAAATAGTACTAGTGGATTTAAGAGGCCCTTCGGAATAGTGAGTTGAATCCCACCTGGGAGCCCAACCTGTGTGTCCAGCAGCTTCCTATCAACAACCCCTCCATGCTGTTCCTTTGGAGCGTAAGTCCTTCATTAGATCTGTCCTGTTTAACCACCCCCCCAATGAGCTTTGAGTGTCTCTTTTCACCAGTATCCAGCTCTATTTTTTCAGCCTTGCAGTCACAGGGGGCGTGGAGAGGGAACATGAGCCCAGACAGGTGCTTAAGGCCTACAAGCAGTTCCGTGCTTAGAGTCTACAAGCAATTATACAGGCAACCTGTGAACCAACAGGCTTTTTTCTTACAGTCCCACATGCTGGTGTTTCAAGACTCTTGTTCAAACAGTATTGTGACAGAAATCTTCACAGTTAATAAAAAAAAAAAAAAAAAAAAAACACCACAACAGTTCAACAGGGAGAAAAATTTGTCCCCTTTGACATTAAGAGAGTGGGTCTACAGTGAACTGATACCCAAAAATATTCCAGTATTCGTTTATTTGAGGTCCTTCTAAAACACAGCCCGAAAAGTATTTGAAGTATTTGAAGCAGGTTCAGCTGGTATATTGAATGCTACCAGTGCACAGCAAAGGCTGAAGACCTTTGAGTCAGGGTATTTCTCAAGACAGGTAGGCTGCTGAAGACTGCCCAAACTTCCCAGGGGATCATCATTTCTAGAAGCAAAAAAACCATATTTCCAGGTTGCTGATTCACAGCTATTATATCTGAACAGATCCTACATGGGGGTATTTCACTTCTTATGCTCACATTCATTCACCTCTGTTAACACAAATAACTTCTCAAAAGAAACACAGCCAGGGAATGGAGGAAGAGCAGCACCTTTAGCATCACCACACCAGCATCTGACAACAAAATTTCCCAAGTGAGTGACAAAAGTCTGCTTTGTAAATTCAAGGTAGTTTCTGTACAACTTGGATCCACAAATATTGCCTGTCCATGCAAAATTATTCACATAGGCACAAGAGTTAGGATGACACTTCCCCAAAGGAAGGTATTTGCTATTTGTTCACAGTTTATTGACAGAAAACACAAGTTTCTGCTGCTCCTGTAGCAGGAACTACAAGGATGTTACAGTAGCTCCAAGGGATGGCTTTTCAAAAGGACAAGGACACTCCTTTCCCTATGTAGGAGTATTGCTAGACCCATTTCAATTCCAGAGCATTCACAGTTAGAGGAGAAAGAAAGCACCTCAGCAGCTTAGTTCCCAACTAAGTTTGCAATGGTGGCAATTGACTGTGACTATTAATAGAAAACTAGCAAAATTTACATAGAAATAATTGACACTAAATAAACAAGGATATATCAGTGAGTCAGCGTAATGTGTTCAATTTTGCAACTGCAACTACCTTTGATGCAAAATATGCTGTTATTTTTTGACTATATCTATAATGAGAATCAGAAATGTGAGGCTGTGGTTTAAGCAGTTTGAGAACTTGCTGATTTCTAAGTGGTTACAACAGTTTCCATTTCATAGCTGCATCAAGTGCCTTTAAGGAGGAAAAACACATGTGTGTTTATATACACCAAAAAAAAGTTTTAAAGAAGAGTCCTGGGATCAGGTTTCTCCACTTTATGGGTTGCTGTGGAAACAGATTAACCCTCTAGAAGGAAAAAAAAAAAAAGAAAAAAAAAAGAGAAAGAAAAAAGTTTTACTATAATGCAAAGAACAATCCATAGCATGAAAGGAAAGAACAGCTGGGAGCTGGAATAGTGTAAGCTGACATGTCAGACAGTAGCCAGACAAAGTGAGCTAGGCTTTGTCTGAAGAAAAAAAAAAAAAAAAAAAAAAAGGAGGGGAAAAAAGTAAGAACTAAGCACTGTCAACAAAGTCTGCAAAATGGTCCAGCTGTTCACTCTCATCATAACTATGAAAATAAGGAAAGAATTCCAGGGCTGAGGATTAAATTTATGAAGAGAAGAAAGCCTGAATGGAAAGAGTGAATAGATTTCAGACAAAACAGACCCCGCTTGGAGGTCTTTATTCGGAAAAAACTTGGAAAACCCAACACTAGGTTCTGGGCAAAACACACATCCCTGTGCAACCTTGCTTACAAAAGGCCAAAAGGAATCTTAATATACTCCACTAAGTGGGCTTTTACAGAAACACTGTTTGCATAATGTCATTGTTTCAGGCTGAAAGTTAATGTCCCGGATGATTTAACAGATTTAGAAAATAAATAAAAAAGAAATTTTTTAAAAAAAGCATATCCAACATTACAGATTGGGCTAAAAGGTGAACAAGTTTTACCATAAATCTCTGCTGAAACCTCAAGTGAAAGCCTGAAGGATTTTTGGTATACCGTAAATAGCCAGTCAACTCTTAGAGCATGAAGTGATGTCTGGTCATTTGTTCTAACAAAGGACAATTGAATCCAAGATGAACAGTTCCCAGGATTATGTGTGTGCTGAGATGCATAAAGGGAAGCAGAAGTGTTAGAAAGGTTCATTCAGAGACATACTTACCTTCTTAAAAAAAAAAAAAAAAAAAAAAAGCATTCAGTAGAAGTGAACCTGATTAGGGACTCTTCAAGAAATAAAACCATGTCATTCATGTTGCATAAGCAGCTGGGACTATGCCTGGGTTCATAGCTGGAAAATAATAATGAATGCACTTTCTTCACTCTGTTTTCTTTTTTTTTTTTTCCTTTTTTCTTCTTTGAGAAATGGCCTCTCTGTCCACTGATCTCTCAGGAGCAAAGCCAGCTAAATAGCTAGCAAGATGATTGATTAAGAAGAAGCTTTGTTTCCATTGTCTGTGTGATCACTCCAGGCATTGAGCAATGTAATCTTTTAACTCCTGCATCGCTAAGTATGTTATAAATCAGGAATAAAAGCATAAATGCCTAGGAACTTCATATTCTTTAGATGAAACTAATTAAGAGTGTGGATTTCATTAGTGATAGGACAGTTCTGAAATATCATTTATAGTTATTCATCTGTGCTCTGGTACCCAAAGATAACGCTTGCAAATGCCATGGTAATAACAGGATAATCAGGTTGAACTAATATCCAAAGTAGCATGTCATCCAGGGTTTCAGTGTTTATATTTGATGCCACTTAAATGAGAAGGCAGTGATGAAGAACAGAAGATTTACCAAGCTTTCATAAGTCAACAACTCTTATTATGATCATTGCTGCATTTGTGTCATCTACAAGTTGTTGCTTTGGTTTATGTCCAGTAGTATCATTATCTTTGCCAAATCTGATTTTCAGTATCTTAATCTGCTAGCTTGGATTTTTGCTGCTGTTGTTTTAATTTCTCCGGGGAAATAAGAAAATATCCCATCCACCCTTCTTGAATTTTGCAGATTTCTTCTAATATGTCCCTTGACATTCTCCTGTTCTGCATTATTATGTCACTAATCATGGAAAGGGTAAGATTTCCAAAGGAATTGTGTGTCCTGTGTTTTGCCATGCAAGAAGGAACCTCCAAACACAGTCCTGCCTCATCTGCCTGCCAGGTGAAGATCACTTTTCTAGAGATCTGCAATGTTCTTACTGTTACTATAGTGCAATATCAGCTTCGGTACCTTGAGAAAGTATCCTGTTGTCCCATCAGAATTGCAGCTCCTTGCAGTTTTTCTTTCTTCATACTTCTTCTGAGTGGACCACAATGAGATCACAAGAGCTAACAGCCCCAGCTGTGGGTTGGCAGATGTTGGTGGTGAAAAGTCCTCAACTCAAACTGTCAAGCAAAAGCTGAAACTACACAGCACATCAAATTGCTCAGATAAATGCACATATGCATAGGCTACAGAGAGGAAAGGAAATTGGGTGCACAACAGCTTAAATTGTATCATGTCTTGCAAAACAAAACCTGAGGGTATTCTGGTGCATTTCTTCATAAAAGTATGGTTCAGCTTCCCTTACTCACAATGAGCATCACCTTATTGGATGAATGAGCATGTTGGATCAGAGTTTAGCATGTAGAACTGACCCCAAAAAGGAGTTGATTCACATAGATTCCAAGGGAAGTGAATCTCAAGTAGACAAACCAACTTCCAGAGCAAATTATTGTGCTTTAAATCAGGGCAGAATTTATTTTTTATTTATTTATTTTACAAGCGCTAAGGTGGAGAGTGAGCAAAGAGCTGAGATCATCAGCTCCTTTGACTGCTTTGAAAGATTGTGCACATGGTCACAAAGAAATCCATGCGCTGGTGCTCCCTTAATCTTACTCCTGAATCTAAGACACCAGGACAGATATTTCTCCCCTGCTGATTCACTGATTTCCCTTAAATCTTACTCACTATCATCAGTGTAGTGTGTCCTCAGTCTGTTCCTGCAATAAGCATGCCATCACAGTTCATTCCCAATTATTTCTTAATTCAGTGAACCTGTTGCCTTTTTGCCTCGAGTGTGCTTTTCAAGACACCACCATATCCAGTTGCACATCAGGAGCAACACCTCTCTGGGCTGTTTTACCAGATGAATTAATGCAATAATTCAAAATTCAAGACATATTGCTAATTTTATCAGGGTAGCTCTTGCAGTGTTTTGTTTGTAACTTGAGTACACAAGACTTTCTGGCTTGGTAAACCCCAGTAGACATTTCAAACTCCACATTCAAAGCAAAAGGAAACATATGCATGGGTAATGTCTAGGAAAGCCTAGCCTCCATTTTTTTTCCAGAAGGAGAAGGAAGTGAACAAGGTCATCTCTGATACTTGGATACTTTGGCCGTATGCAAAGGGGTGAATTCCACTCTGTCCTGAGACATCAGCCTGCCAAAACTCAAGCAACTGCTCTTTCTGGCAGCAGTATATTTAAGATTTCCCATATTGGCATTTGTAAGTAGGAGGAATAGAAATATGTTCTCATTTCACTGGCAACTTGGTAGCAACAAGACTATAGCTCCTATGTTCATAGATCATATGATCAGCTTTGTTTTATCCCGTTTAAAAACATGCTTTAAAAAGTAATCTGCCTAAAGAAACAATCCCACAGAAATAATGGCTGTACAGAGAAAAGTCAAGAGCAGGACTGGAATCAGCTAGCACCTGCATGGTTTAAATTACAGGCAGGAGTGTAACAGTGCTAAGTCAGCACACTGCAGTGTGAGCTCGCAGGAACAGTGAATTTTCCCAGAGGAGCACAATTGCAAGAATATCTGTACAAGATTTCAGGCTGAAAATGCACAGTGGCCTTCCATGAATCTCGCTGATATCTCAGGCTGTTCTCATAGTAGAAGTCATATCCTGCCACTGACAAGACTCATTTAAGATGAACTCAAGACCAGACTCTAATTTCAAACAATCTCAAGTTCTACAATGCTTCAGGGTTTCCACTGGGATTGTTAGGGAAAAAAAAATCCTTTGCTAAGCTTGGCTTTGTCAGTGATTTCCAGTTCCAAAAGAGTCCTGATGTTCTTGAATATAAGACACAACTTTGATTCACATTGTTAAAATGCAAATCTTACGACCAAGGTCTCACATTTCTCAAATTCTTCTGATTGCTCAATTTGAATTTTGTCACACTGTCATTCATATCTTTGTTGAAACCCACTCAGAGGAGATCTGAGCAGTACCATGGCTTCTTCAGGACTTTCAACAGCAGTAGCCCCTGTCATTGCAGTACTTGCAGGTTCAGGGTCTTGGACATAAACTAAGAAGAGGGAGTTCTCTGGATAGTGCTTTTTCCATGAAGTGAAATAGAATTTAAACTTACGCACTCCTGAAGAATTTCAGTGCTACCATCATTGTATTGCTGCTTAGGATTCATCCGTGGCCCGAATATAGGTAGAGGGCATAAGAGTTGTCTTTGTGGTGGGCATCCTTCCCAAACTCCAGCTGGATGAGAGCCATGGGTGCCCTTTAAGGAATGTGACACTGTGCTTATGCCATCATCTAAGGAAATGTGTATAACCCATGTATGAATCCCCAGGTTGGGTCTAAGCCAGGCTCTTAAGCATGAGCAAGAGGAGGTCTGCAGAACAGAACAGCTGGTGCTGAGGACCTAACATCCACACTATGCATATTTCAGAAGTTTTGCTTTAGACTACCTCCAGTTTGATCTCCCGGACTAAACACACCACAGCAGATGGAGTGCGCCAGGTGTGCACATTTTCTGGGTTAATTTCAGCCAAGAAGAATCCAATTCCAGTTCCCCAAGACCTGCTCTGTGACATGAACTATATCAGAGATATTCAGTTCTGACCTAAAAGAAAATGCTAATGTCAACACAGCATTAACTGAACCTGAAACTGTTTCTTGGCACTGAGGCAGACAAAGTATCTCCCAATTCCACACTGTCAAATTCTTTTGCCATTCAAAACAGATTGGCTGTGTGCAAACTCCTGCTGAGAGTGGTGCTCTGCCTGTGCTTACATCTGAATAACACCTGGGAGATTCTTAGGAGAACGCTCTTTGACAAGAGCCAAAAGCATGTGAAGAGCCATTCCCAAAATGTAACATTTAAGCAGCGTAGGTGACACAGCTCCAGTCATATTCCAGCTCCCGGAATAGGTCACTTGGCCCTATTTAATACTGGTACTGAGGTAGCTTTGTGTCACAGTATCCCCTTCAGGGCGCTCCTCACATCAGGCTGCAGTGCTAATGCCCTGATACAAGTGTCATAGCAAAATCATAACTGATCCTGAAGGTGTGGACAGTGTGAATGCTGCTTTTCTCTCTCTCTCTCTGTGTCTTTTTTTCTGGATCTATTTAACACCAAGAACAGTCTTTGACTTTTGGTAACAGACCATAGCTAAGTTAAAGTACTAACTGTCATCTGTATTGCCCTGCCTAATCTCCGTGCTGTCATTCTAAAGGGATTGTCAGAAAAAAATAACCCCATCACCTTTAATCAGGATCAATCAGCTGTTAGAAAAAGTTTTCAGAGTCCTTAGAAAAGTGGACTCAGTTATTTGCTGATGCCTCCTTTTTCTTCTCTTTATTCTCACAATAGTCATTTCATCAGACTGTCTCTGATAGGAAAGACTTCGATATGCATCCATGGGGACAACACTGCCTTACAGACATTTGTAGGAAACATTTGTCCCGCGCACAGCAGAATGTGCCCAGATTTCTCCTTGCTCCCTGTTTCTGCACACAGGACAGTTTCCTTCTGAGCCTTTCTGTCCCCAGGGGTTTGACTCCTGGAGGCAGAGGCAACAAGATGCAGAGTGTCAACCCAAAGTAATAGAAAATGACCTTGATCTACTATCCCAAATATGATTAAAGCTAGAGGCTCCTAGGGCAACAGATGAGAAGTCCAGATTCAGCTGAATATATATGTTCTATAGAGCCTTTGAAGTGTGGCTTCCTTGAAAGTATTGATGACACCTCCCAACCGGTACCATTTTCTCAAGTGTACACATGAACCAAATAAAAGCATTTTTGCAGAGTAGACAGTCTGAACAGCCTATTCTTTCTCCATACACCACGGCTGTAAGTACCGTGTTTGAAAAAAGAAAGAAAGAAAGAAAGAAAAAGAATCCAAGATAGAAGTCAAGTATCCATAAAATGAGAAATGAAAAAGTGTCACATAAAAGTTGTTTTGAACAGTCTTTTAATTTTCAGGTTCTGTAAATAACACAAAGGGAGAAATTCCACATACTGTGTTACACTGATAGATAAATTTGGAACTCTTCCAGGAGATGATGGATGGACCCTATCGTGAACTGCACTAGCTCAGGACAGAAGAGAAACGAGCCCAGCTGACAGCTCTGCCAAAGATTTCTGCCGTGACGTCAGGCAGTCCACTTAATCTCCTGCTACCTCAGCTACCCATCTCCAAAACAGGATGCTGACAGATTATTTTCATTGCTCATGCTGTGAGCAGTCTATCATGTACTTACATCACAGCTGGCACCGTGGACCTAACCCAGACTGGGAGGCCAGGGGCTGAGAGTGCGCCAGAAGAAACCAGCACAGACTTCATTCGGAACACCAATAGGTACCTAAGCTGCACCTTTGCACATGCAGCACTAAATAGGGTAGTAAAGTGTTTGAAATTGGACTGCTTCCACCTGTTTTTCTCCCTTCAGCATCCATGCCATGTCCTGCAATATTTAGCAGGCTTAGCTATCCACTGAGCTTGTAACCGAGGGCAGTTAACACGAGGCTGTGCAATCATTTAACCCCTGTGGGAAGAAGAGCCTCTTCTGTTTTATTTGAACTGCCACAGCACCGGAGCCTTCCCTACCCCATGTCCCGAGGGGAATTTCAAGGCAGATGCAACCAGAGCACATTGATTTCCTCTAAATAAAAACATTGACTAACACTGCAGATCAAGTGGCTTTTTAAGGCATCAGTATATGGCGAGCTCCTTAGCACTTGCAAGTCAAGCATGTCCCCAGGGATGTATTGTCGGAAGGGGCAGACAGAGCAGGTGTGTGGGGAGATCGTATGTTTTACAGTTTCCTTTGGATTCCTTTATTTTCAGGAAAGACTAGGTCATGCCCCACATTGCTTTTCCTTCTTTGTTATTAATTTCTGTAATTTCTATCATAAAAGAAGCCTGACTTCTCCATTCTCCAAATTGGAAAAAAACACATAAATTACACATATTACCCACCCTGGGGTTTCCCAGATTAAAATGATCTGCAACTGTTACCATCAAGCATCCCCAGACCAGCTGTTAGGACAGATAAAATACAGACCCAGACAAAAAAAAATACAAAAAGTCAGACCAAAAAGAACAAAGAGGTCACCCGAGCAATGAGCAAAGTCAGGCAGGTCAGCTCCAGGGCTTGGGCTAAAGCTCAGCTCTGCTCGCTACAGAAGCCACAACTGGTGCTCCCTGGATCCCACCACCTTGGGCATGGGCACAAAGGCATCCCTGTTTTCTCTGGTAGCTAATAAGCATTCTGTTTATACTCTGTTGGAGAAAAACCACCAAGACATGAGGGCTACAAGTGGTAGAGAGAGAGATGACAGTTTTGGGCAGGGATGCCCTCAAAAGGCAACGCCATCAAGTCTTGCAACACCTACGGCATGTGCAGTAGAAGGGGCCAGTGGTCTGTGTGCTCCATGCTGGCAGTGGGATTTCCTCCCTCTCCAGTCATGTGGCCTCCTTCCCCTTCCACAAACAGGACTCTGCAAACGTATAAACAGCATCCTTCTTTTCCAATGTTTTTCCAGAGGAGCTGAGGCAGGGATGTGGCAGGGAAGGAACCCCATCCAAGTGCTCCATAAGGAGCAGAGCGTGGTGGCACAGGTGATGCTGGACCAGGAAGGAAGACTGCACCTGTGCTAGGACCTTGACATCATCGCTGCCATATACATCACAATAGACATATGCTGTTGCTATATTGCAGATTACCAGCTTGTAAGGTATTATTTCCTTTGAACTCCTTTTCTCTTTAGAGTCCACAGGCTCCTATTACCTGCACTGGACCCTTAAATCCGTCTTCTAACTGTCTTTTACCTCTGTCTGCCTGTTTTAGGTTGAAAATCTCCAGATCTCCTGTACCCCTCCCTTTGGAGCACAAGAAATCCCTCACTCTTAACATCCTTCTGTATATTTGTTGGTACAGACATAGTAATAAATAAAAGAAAACAATTTTAAACAAAATAAATTTCTGTTGGTGATACAAACAGCACCATATACCTCATAAAAGGCAGAACCTGAAAATGCCATTATCTCAGACAATTGTTAAAGTATTTTATGTATGTGAAGTAGCTTTAGGTTTTCCTTGTTTTTCTTACCTACCTAACCTGGTCATTTTTATACTGTCTGTGAATTATGGATTTTCTTTCCAGATTTCAGCACAGACTTCAAGGGGCTGAGGCAGTTAACAATTAAAATAATTTAACTTCAGACTTAGTAAGGCTTTATGGCGTGTGGGAACAAAAGCATTTAACAGATTCCTATCTTGCCTCCTGCCACTCCTCAAAAATGATAAAGAGTATTTTGGATCAAACAAAGTGTATCACTTGACTCAGAAAGAAAAGTGTTGGTTCATTTTCAAGTATTTACTTCTAAAGCTTTTTTTTAAAGCTTAAGGTTGGAAAAAATATATTTTCAAAGCAGAAACTTAGATCATGTAATTGAGAAAAATCTTTAAAAAATAAGTGTGTTCTAATTCGTTCTTTTATATCCTCAGAAAGAGTTTTTTGTTATATAGCACAAGAGGAAAGGGAAGCAAGGCGTTTTTTTAAAGGGTTTTGATATGGCTAATTGTGACCTGTCTTGTGGCCTTCTCCTTTGACTGCCAGCACGGGCCTTGGGGTTGCGATAGGAAAGACGTTGGGGTCATTGAGGACTTTGATCCAGACAGGGCATCACGTCACCCCAACGTGCGCGCTGAGCTGGCCAGTTGGCTCGCCTCAAAGTGAGCTCCTGGCCTTCTCCAATGGCCTTTTCCGTGTGGAAATATTCCCTCTCAATCTCTGTGCCCTTTATATCTCCGCCTGCCCCTTCTCTTTTGCCTTGTCCATGTGCTTCCCCTTCCTTTAGCAAAGGGAATGAGCCATACAAGCAACAACAACACAAAGAAATCAAGCAAAAGGCAGAACAAAAGTGGCGTGAAGAGCTATTTTCTATCTGCTGAAGGAACACATCCCAGTGGAAAAAATAATAGCTGCTTTACAATTAACAGAGAAGAGATTCCCTGTTTGAAAACTCACCATGCATATGTCACATCATCTTAATGCTGACATTTATTACAATACCTCCTTTGAAGAAGGAACGTCCAGAAAGTAAAACAATATATTCTGAAGGCAGCTAATCCCATGGCTGTATTAAACAATGCTTCTGGACTATCTAAAGCCAGCATGGTTTCTGGTGATGTCAGGTTCATTAGAAAGCTCTTCCCATTGCTGAACAGCGGGAGTGGTGCACTGTGACATTAGCTAGCAACAGTGGTGAGCAATCACCTCTTTTACACAGCTGTGTGCGTGCATGATTAAAAAATAAATAGCAGATCCATTTTCTAACTGCTAAAAGGCAAGAAGGAGAAGGGAAAGAGTTCCAAACACATGGAAAGAAAATCTTTCTGCTTTTTCTTCTAGCAAGTTAGGGTTTTTTTGACATCTTCTAATACCTAAAACAAAAACATTGAAAGAAGTATCCTTTACACAGGATATTTCTACCACTTTTTATATATATATATATGTATAAAATGGAATTAAAAACTTGAAAAACACTGTAAAATGTCTAAGAATCTACTCCACCCTCTGTTCAGGTATGAGACGCCTATGTTAGGAGAGTGAATGTAAAGATTTATGGGGCCAGGTTGAAAGTCCTCACTGAGACTGATCAGGCTATTCCAACAGATTAGATTTTCCATTACAAAATGTGGTTACCTTTAAATTTATACGTTTTGTGAAAACACACAGAATTTTATTACATTTTTTCTAGGAAAAAAAGAAGAAAATGTTTCTAATGTAATTAAATTTTTGTGTTGTTACAGTTAACATACGTCAGGTCTTATTTCAGCTTTTATACTCAGTTAATCCCTTTGTTGTACATATTTGTATTATAATTGATATTACATAGGTTTACACTCTTATGTTTGAATGCTTTAAAAATGAAACACTTCTAATTAATTAAACTGAAATATAGAAACTCTACTGCAATGACAGCGTCAATGTTTCATATTTTGATTCCACTTCAGAGTAAAAGAGCAAATATGGTTTTGAAATGTCAACATTCCTTAGTATAAAGTTCCCTTTTGCAAACAGTTCTGTAATATAGGCACCAACAGGTGCAGGGGAATACATGCAGGGATTAAAGCATTTTTCATAATCAGGAATTTGCCTAAATCAATAATGCTTTTGTAAAATCCTGGGCTACGAGTATCTCCAGGCATTTAAATCCCTTGCTAAATCTGGCGCAGGGAGGCTGCCTCCTGCAGGCATTAGGTACCGCCCTTGCTCTCCCAAGGTAGAACTTGTTTCTGCTGACGGCAGCAATTGCACCAAATGGAGGAAAGAGGCTTCACACGGGTGGATAGTTCTTCCCGTGGTAGCCACCAGGGTCCAGTCCAGCCACAGACCATCTGACTCCCTTTCTGGATTAGCATTTGTCAGGGCTGGCTCACTAGGAATGTATGTACCTGCTGTTCCACCAGTTATGACTGCCACACAACCAAACACATCAGAGTGGAAATGTTAATGTTGCACTTGAAACCCTGGAACTGGGAGACAGACTTGGAAGAGAATAGATGGCAAATTCTCACTGAAAAATGTGGAAATTCAGCCTGCAAATGCTTTTACAAATGTCAGCCTTCTTCTATTAGGTACCAGAATAAAATGTATGAGTCTTATGACACATCTGGAGACTTGACAAAGTAACTGAGTCAGTTAAGTAAGTTTTTACTAGAATTTTCTCAAGACTTCTGAGTGCATTTTTGTATTATATTCACATATTTATCTTGCTGTAGATAGCTGGAATGCAATTAACCATCTGGAAATTCATCTAGGGAACTTGCTACTATTTTTTTTCTTAATGATACAGAATCTTTGACAATCACTTACACGGTCAATAACTCAGCTGTATGTCTTAAATGACAGCATATTCCTTACCAGACTGAGTGTGAAGAATACTGATAGTCTCTCCACTCCTCCACCCAAATGTGTGATGGCAGCATTTGCAGTTATACCTAAGCCTTGTAGCATAAGGTCCAATCCAAGCATCACTGCGGCCTCCAGCATCCTTCTGGGCTGCTAGCTGGGACTATAACACCTAAAATGTTATCAGGCACCTACACTCGGGCAACAAAACCCCAGCGATGTCTATGATAACACCAATGTCTATTCTCTCCATCTGGCTCATCTATCACTGCACAGATGGATCTCACCCTCAGACCCAGTTATGATTTTGCTGAATCAGACCAGCTGAATTGCCTAGTCCTTCCTTGACTGAAGAAGGTCTTAAAAACAATTGGCAAACCTGCAAGGATCACAAAATATAATGGCTGGCTAGTGGCAAATTGTGTGTTCTCGGTCATCTCTACCCTGCCGTGCAGTATCTGCTTACAAAACTCTCTTGATGAAAACAAGCAAGGGTAGTCTGCAGCTATGCTAGGTGTCTAAACCTCTGCTACAGTCAATCGAAACCAGGGCACAGCCAGGCAACAAATGCCATTTGAGAGGCTGTTGTGTATATGCAGGTACCTTGCTGCCTCTCTGCTGAGCACCAGCTGTCCCACAGATATTGTGCTGCCCTTTGAAGATGTCCCAGAGACTCAACATGCCTTCACTGGCCCTTCAGGTCTTTAGAGTGGGGGGGGTGCAATTGGATTAGGCTCCCAGGTAAAGGAGTCTGTGAAGCCTAAAGAGCAATGCGGGACTGTCTGGAACATTTTTGGGAAGGATAGATGTGATACAAGGTCTGTGGGAAAACAACAGCTTTTTTTTTGTTTGTGGGAAAACAACAGCAGCAGAGAACAGGCAGAAAACCTCAAAGTACCTGAAACAACATTAAACACCCCTCTTTTGAGAACTGCCTCCCCGCTTTAGAGCTTACCACAGAGTCACCTAAATTGGTCTGGAGGCTCTATTTAGCATTCCAAATAGGTCTCCACCAGCCCAAACAGCAGTCTGGCTACTTAAAACACCTGCAGACATCTAAATTTAGGTGCCTGAGCCTGGAACCACCCATACATTTTAGATATTTTCCAGGAGATTTAATTGCCTAAAAATAGACTCCTAGTAACATTTACTATGTATTGGATCCCACATGGTTTCCTGTTGCTCTTCAGAAGCACATGAATTTTTCTTGAAATATCATGCCATATCTGCAAGCCCCACACTGCGTCAGGGGCTTCAGACATACAGAACAGCACTAAAGGCTCATATTTAGATAACTGAAGCCATTCCCAAAGCTACATGAGATGAATTCTAAAGTGAATGTACTCTGAGGGAGTATATTGGTTGCCATTAGAGTTGAAAGTGCAATAAGCATTCCTTTAATATTATTTTCTTCTTGTATCTTTCATTTCTTCTATCAGAAAAAAAATGCAGATGACCCAGGCTAATTCCATCTATATAAAACATAAGATAGTCTTCCTCCATCACGCTTTGCCAGAAAGTTGATTTAAAAATACTTTCATATGCAGTATACGTCACTTCTTGTAAGGTCCAGTTTGATTTTAGTTTAAGTGACACTTCATCATTTTCTCATTGTATCACATTCATCAGTACTATCTGGAATTGCCTTATTCAGGACATTTATTTCCCTTTTCCAATATAAAACTCTCCTCTGATGTTCACTTGAATTACCCCATCTATTTTTAATTTAACACACCTTTGACAGTTGTTTGTTGTTTCCCTAAAACATATTGCAATTTATTTACACCAAAGAAAGTGAAGAGAAAAATAAACCCATAATACTGCAGACAGTCAGATGTTTTACCTTTTTTTTTTCCCCTCTTAAAGAATCATAAAATCATTCTTAGCAAGCATGCAGAAGAGCAGAAATTAGATAGATAGCCAGAGTTCATTAAAAACAGCTTTGAAATGTAGTGGGGCTGTGTTATTACACAGTGCTCCAGCTTACAGCCGGCATATTTTCTCTTTATTGTAAAGCAAAGTTCAGGCTGCACATATTTCCTTTTGAGCCAGCCGCTGTTCCTCTTCAGTTTAACTCTTCTTTACACGATGGCATTTTACCAGCCACATAGTTTGTTATTAAGATGTCTTCCCCACAGCTTGAAGGTTCACTGTCAGAGATCAAATCTAAGTGAAATTATATCTATGGTGTGTATAGTTGTATAACCTCTTTTGGCTAGACAGATCCGGGGTTTTTACCTTAAGATGCATCTTCGGTATCTATCACCATACTGCGTGCAGTGCTAAGTACTTCTGCAGCAGACGTGTCCCAGAGATCAGCCCTCTGCCAGCATGGCAGAATCCATCCTGGCAAAGTCTCAAAATGTGTCATTTAAAAAACACAGTCCTAGAGAATTTACCACGTGAGGATTTCACACCAAGTAGGAGGCAAAGCCCCCAAAACGCAGTAACTGGAGCAGTGAGGACTGGGGGCAGGCTCGAGGGTGACCCCGCAGCAGTCCCTGCTATCTAGCTGGTGGCCAGGTGCTGGCCTGGCTCTGACCTGTGCCAGTCTGCACGTTCCCACACAGTGGAAGCACGAGCCTTAGCTACATGAATGTGAGCCGCGCCACGTCATTTATCTTCAAGGCAAGAAAACAGGCCCTCACCCATTTTACTGGCTTGTGAAAACATTACCTTAGCAACCAGATGAATTTTCTGCAAAGAAAGAGCCAGTGAAGCCTCTGAGCAATTGCTTCGTCCAGACGACTTACAAGTCACTGCTTCTGGTGGGACTTTTTTTGCATGCTTTGCATGCCTAAATGATTTGTTAGACCAAAGCCTAAACAAATACTGAGACCAGAACTGAGTGAAACCTTTCCACACAGAAACAGCCATCTGGATTTCTTCAAACAAATCAGGTTTCTTTTCTTTATCTGAACATAAAAAGTATTTCTTAGATTCCCTCCCAACTGCTTCTGATGTTTCCTATAGATCGTTACCAAAGAAGATTTCTCCTCTGCCCCGTCAGGTTTTCAGAAACTTCCATTCTTCATTTCTCTTTTTAGATCAAAGTTATAACATTATTGAGGCTCAAAGGGGCTAGTCAAGACGTGCCGACCCCAAGTATAACCCAGCCCAAAGTGCAGTTACACACTACAGCTGAAAATGTTTCTTACTGTGCTGCATGCGAGACCTTTAAACATGATCATTCACAGTCTAAATAATTAAGACAGCAAGTAGAGCTCCATATAGTGAAACCAAAGCAAATAAATCTGATAAACTACCCGTTACATTCATCATAGGTTATTGTTTTTGATGCCTCCAATTTCAGAGTGCCCAAGTAGCAAGTTGTCCCTGATCACATCCTCTGCAAGGAGGATTCATTTCCTATTCTTCAGGTTCAGTTAATGAATCCTGGATAGAATGCCCTGAGATTGTCATCATTGATACATTAACTCTAGGATAAACATTTAAAAAGTACTTGAGTAGTTTTAACAATTATCTTTTATTTGTATGACTTAAGCTTACTTTGACCTACTCATCTCAGCCCAGAAGCCAAATCATGGCTTATGCCATGCAACCTGCCTGGCTTTACATGCAGTTCCTCCTCACCCTTTACATCACTCTTCCCACTCGATGAGTCTCCATACATTAGGGTTCTTTTTCCAGCTGAGCTGATGCCTCTTTTGGGAACTCTTCCTTCACTCTGACCCTCTCTATTCCACCAAGTCCTCTCTTAAATGTCACCTTAAAGCTTTCCTGCTCTCTTTAGCTTTTGATTAATGTGAAAAACCATTTCTGTTCTTTGTATTTCCCCATCATTTGTAGCTAGTCTGCAAGAATACTTTCCTGGCACCTTTGCTGCTTTTAAATTCCAACTTTCTCTTCCTTCATCTCCGTTCCTGTCTTTGTACATTATTTTCCTTGTCTACCAGCACAAGTGCCTTTGTTACCTATTCATTTCTCATCTCTGTCCTACCAATTTCTGTTGTGTATTTTCACATATCATGTACCAGCGATGTGATGTAAAAAGAAATTGTGTTCTACATGGAAGACATTTTCTAAGAGCTATACTGGTTGCTTTGTGTATTTGATGTTATTTGCTAGCCTTAAATATCTGTATAAACAGGAAAAACTTATCAAGTAGAAAAAAAAAATGTTTTTTTTGACCAGAAATGATGGAGCACAGAAAAATAAGAAGGCAGAGAAAGATTCAAGCCACCTTAGTATCCTTCTGTGAGCAACAGGAGCAAGAATATGCTGGGAAGCTTTGACCCAACTCTTGTTCCTGTTGCTGCAATTCCCTATATCATAGCATAAGACATAATTGTATATTGCTATGTTAAAGAGGAGGCACAAAACAAAAGATTCACAGATCAGGGAATTACACAATTTTTAATTATGTGTGTATCAAAATTATGATTGCAATAAAAATCCAAATTAAATATAACTCCATATATGCAGCCTTCAAAGTGCCCCAGCTTCTCAAAGATGCAGTGACAAACTGTGCAACCTGTTTCCACACCCAGTTCTGCTGATCTCCTGCAGAAATGACCATTTTTATTGGTAAGCATATAAATACATCAAAAGTGTTAACAGCATGCATCCGGATATAGAGTCTTAAGCTTTCCACCCTCTGGATCAGAAGGAAAAATCCCCAACTATTGCAATGGTAGCATATTCATTTAATTGCGTATATTCCTCTGAGGTCCCACTGACTGTTGACTAAACATTAATTCACTGACATAAATTGACTTATATGTGCAATGTACATATAAGTGTGTTAGAGAAAGTATGACTCATATCTGGCTTTTGTGTGAAAAATTAATGAATGTGAGAAGCAGGGAGCTTGACAGGATACGGAATGAATGTGACCTTCTTTTACACACTTTTTCCATGGATTGGACTCTGCACTAATCCTGAGAAAACACACAGCATACATCTGGGAAGGTGTTTATATGAATTTAAGTTCTTTTCTTAAATAAATGATCAGCCTTAGAAACTCTGTAATCCTTGCTGCTCCTTGTCATCCCGTCATGAAACGGGAAATTGGAGTGCGCGACGCCTTCAAAATGCAACGCAAAGAGTTAACACAGGAAACATACATTATTCATAGACCATAAACTACACATTACCAGTACAAGAGAAAGCTATTTTCCCTGGCAGAGTAAAACAAGGCAGCCTGAAAAATGCGCAGTGGTGTGCCGCTTGGGTAGAGCCCCATGCTGCATGCTCAGGGTGCTGAGTGGTCAGGATCTGTGCTGTGCCCTCAGAAATGCCTGCAATGTGTTCCCAGGAAAGACTGCAGGGTCGTAGGCCATAATACAATTTGCTCACTTTTGTATTCATTTTCTGTAATTACAGATGTGAAAGAGATGACACAGGTGCACCATAAGCCTTGAGTCAGTCTAAATTTAGGCTGGAAAGCTGCAGTATAAAGAAGGAAAAAAAATCTTTAAAAATAAAATTTGAGGCAAATAAAACATGAAGTGAGGCCAAAGGTTTCAAACAAGAGGACCAAGTTACTTCTCAAGTCCTTTAAAATCAAACCTATTACTTCGGCATTCACATGGAGAAGTAAAAGTTTAAATTAGGTTGTCCTTATACACCTGTGCCTATGAATGTGTCTTGCATATTTGGTTAATATCCACATCTATGTGCAGATCCCAGTGCAGTATATCTAGCAGACTGAAATTTGCACTATGGGCCAGGGGAATCAATTGGGATAACTTGATTAAAATTTAGGCATATAGTTTAAATTAATCTTTTAGTTTCCTTCAATAGTAAAGGGAGAAAGAGAAGCATTGCCAAAGAATAGTTCCTGTCTCCCATATGTTTTACTCTGTCTCGGGACAGGATCAACTGTTCTCTGAATGTACCTCGCTCTGCGTGGGCTGCGGCTGGCTTTAGTGCTCAGTTCACTTTAGATGCTACATTTGTACGGACTGAGGTTAGGCCGCTTGAATCCCTACCGGAGACACCACCAGGCTGAGAAGCAAAAGGTGCCACCGCCCAGCCCTGTCTTACTGCTGCTTCGCTCTGTGGAGGCTGGCACTTCTCCCTCCATCTATCATTCATCTGAATTGCAGGGAGCTCAGTCAAGGTCCCTTGACTATGATCTGGACTATGTTTCTGGACACCATCATGATAACAACAGTGTCTAGATACGGCTGAACACCAAGCGTGCTCTTTGTCCTCGGTGTTTAATTATGCAGACAGTTTTACCTATAGCAATATATGTATATATGCACTTGCCACACCAGTTTTTATTCCTTCCTTGTGGCACAGCTTTTTGTGATCAAAATCAATGTTTAAACATTCTTTTACATTGCTGGAGGAAAATCAGAAGGAACTGCCCATGCCTCTGATGGACAGAAGCTGGATATCCAGGCAAACTGCTACAGGTCACACATACATTAGAAAAAAAAATAACAGAGAGAGAAAAGAAAAAAGAACAACAACAAAATGGCAATAGGCTTGCACAGCCTCCTCGCAGTATTTTATCTTTTATCCCGAGTCCTGCTCTTGATCAACAGTGGTTAATGGAAGTCCTGTGTGTCTGCTAGCAGAATTATATGAATAATGCAACATGATATTCATTTGCTTTTTTCATCCCACCGTTCTCCCACTAAGCCAGCTGCCAGCTTTAGCTGTCATTTCCAAGGACCTACAGATCAGGTGGGATTATATACTCAGGCTTTTCTGATTAATAACTGTGTGAATCAATAAGGGGCAAGCCATTTAGCATAATACACCTACGGAATAATGCTAAGTTCCCAAGTTTATGGCAGCTCAATTTTTAGTTCCCATTCCTTTTGTGTCTTGTTATAGGCGCACTCACTGAAGTGGGCTAAACGTCATGGATAGGGAATATACAGGTTTATTGTGTTATGCTAAAATTCTTTCTTCTTGCTTGGACGATATATATGCATCCTTCAGAAACTTGATGATTTTAAGCATGTTATTTACAGGCTTTTAGATTCTCAAGTATGCTGGCAGGTTTTTAACTGAAGGCAGAAGAGGGAGTATCATTAATGTGGAATAAGTTACTGTGCTTTTTACCTTGCCTTTTTCTTTTTTTTTTTTTTTTT